>CAJUYH010002044.1:0-43120 GCA_910591685.1 Galerucella tenella | reverse complement strand
TTTTTTTTTTTTTTTTATTTTTCTTCAACATTTCAATGTGGTACAAAGTCGTGAATTCTAAGAATTTATACTGCCGCAACTGTAAAAACAGTTTTTGGCATACGCATACATTCTTTATGTTTTTATTCAAATATTTGTTGGAATAGTGAATAACATTTTTCTTTTTTATTAGTTTAATTTGTTTATACATTTTTGCATTTATGTCACCGACTCTATCTAGATATTCGTTTTCATTTAAAAGGTTGATGCACCTTGTTATCATTTTCCAAGAAAAAAAAGTACCTTTATAACACCAATATGATGTCCATGCTATAAAAGTTTTATTTCCGATCATTAAAATCGAAGTATGTAAGACATTTTCCACATTTTTTCTTCAAACTTTCCTTTATACAAATATTTAGCTATATAGTTTTATATATAAATGAATATAAAAAAAAATGAGCTTTCAGGTAATTGCATTTTTCTGATGGTAAAGAAAAAAGTGAATTACTTTAAAGAATTTTCCAATAACCTACAAGCTATTTTCCCATCAAATATCATTTTATTTCTCATCGCAAGTAAATATCACAAGAATCCAACTACTCAAAATTTCTTTTTTTTTGGAATCCACATATTGAAATAAAAATCCAACTCACAACATAATAAATAAATAAATAAAATAACGAAGGGGAAACGGACCCACCATTATTGTTCCAGGCAATATACACTGCGTTCTTTGCGTTTAATCGAACGAATAATCGTTCTGGGCTAGCCGTTAATCTCTCTCTATTCTACGATAGGCCAAAAGTGTCAAGTGATATCGTGCGTGCGCACGTATACGCTCAACGATAAAAGCAAAAGACAAAAAAAAATACTGATAGAGACATGATCATTTTCTACATTTTCACCCCTACCAACATACGTGTGTACGAACGAAAAAAAAATATATTAAGACAGCCTTCACTATGTATCAACAAATCATAAAAAAACAAAAAAAAAACAAAAAAATGCACTGATATCCCATATTTTCGTATCATTCCTACGTTTTATCTGTTATACAAACGTTATCACGTATCTCGCAAATATTTTCACCTCACATTTGTTTATACATTAAATTATCCCTTTTTGATTTAATCCAACATATATTTATTCAAACAATTGCTTTATTACAATATCCCACTCTATATATAATCATTTTCTCGTGTTCATAAAAATATTTCAAGTATAAAATTTGGACTTGAATGAAAAAAAAATTGTTTTTTGAATTTTTTACAACCTCCAAAGAATTACAAAAAAATCTTGGATATAATACCAAAGTTATATCGATATAAAGAAGAGTGATCTTCACGAATAGGGAAATCTTTGATAGTGAAAGCTCTTGTACAAACGATGATGTGAACGCGGGCCAACAAGAATTTTCAAAGAGTTGTATAGGATACAATGTATAAGACCGACCATGAGCGCACACACGACACAGATTTTAATGTCAGCGACACACTGAGGCATCATCGTTACTGATCATATCGCATCTACGGTAAACATTGAACTAATAACACGGTACAACGGTGTCAGGTTAATTGAAACTCTTTCCTAAAAGCGACGAAACATTTTGGAATATTTTTCGTAAAGGTATTTTTTTTTTTCGCAACACTCATTATCATACACTTATTTATTTTCTATTCGTTGTTTCTTTTTGTATTTTCTGTTAAAATTTGTCTGCTGACGTTTGTATAGCACCGGAAGTCGTGTATAGCTTAAGCCAAACACGACATTTTGGCGCAATGATATTAAACCTACGTTGATTTATATCTGCAGTTAGTATAGAAACTAGCAAACAAGTAGAAACAGCAAACAAACGAAAATTGCCGTGTAGTAGATACGGCACGAGTTACATCAGACCCACTAGCGCCGCACTGATTCGCCTTATCCCACTTCTACTGGAACGCGCACTAGCATTTTGTTAAATTAATCTAATAATGAAATGTAAATACCGAGACAAACAAAGTTACTTGCGCCGTTCAATTTTATTTTAATTCATTCTTTCCATTCATTTTTCATTCAGTATGATACGAAGTCATGATTATCATCACTGAGTTTATACTTCACAGGATAATGTGAAATAAAATATTTTTAACCATATACCAGACCACTACACAATAAAATGCATATATATATGTGTGAATCTTTTTTCAAGACAACGTCGAAGGACTCATTATGACTCGAATGAAATGAGGGTCAGCACTTTTCATGAGCCAAATAGTAGTCCTTTATGTGAATATATATTTTTAAACCGAGATCATATATACTTTCATTTTTATAGCAAACAGAGAAATGTGCCTGAGGCATACGTAATTGTTTTACAATTTAGTAATTCTACTTTTTACTCTTTCTTACTCATAATGACACGTAAAAAAACCTTTTCTATTCTACCCGTGACATTCTCATGAAAAACTAAAGGTATCCGTGAAAAAAGCTCATTTATTCCTTATTCCATGTTTACATAAATATTAAATTTCATTTTTTTTTTTTTTTTGGAAAGAATGTTTCAATAATATTTATTTATTTCGTTCTTAAATTCGACTTGGGACACGAGAGGGTGATATTTTACCTCGTTCTAAGTTTCAATATCATGAGAGGGCTGAATGGAATGAGGGATGGATGGCGGAGGGGATTGGAAAGGTCTCGGGGTAATTAAAAGTAAATATATGTAATCTCGAAAAAGTTGGAAACGTTAAAGAGGAGGAAGCGGAGGACATTGTCTACTGAGCTCCCGCTCTCGACGACGGCGGCTTTCGTGACTCCTTTTCGGCGTTGTGAGTTCAACTCTCTTTACCCCCCCCCCCCCCCCTCTCACCCCCCACCCCTACATATATTTCCTCCTTTACTGTCTTTAACTCCTACAAAACTGCTTATGTACATTCACTATATCTCCCTTTTCCGAAACAAAACACCCATGATACTTCTATCTCTACCCTACTATTCCCATTCTATATTTCTGCAACTCCCTTTCAACCCTTTTTTTAAATTCACCCTATTCTCGTGTATAGATACAGCGAGTTTACTTTCGACAGTGTCATTTTTCACGTGACAGTGAAAAAATAAAAAAAACAACAAGTTGGATCAACCTAACCGTATATAGTAAAATAAATTGCATGCGGACAAAAAAAGTTTGAGTAAAAAATAAAAATAAACAAGAAAAAAAAATTGTACACGAACGTATATACCGGCAACTTCGTTCATTTTATTCTGCAAAACCAAGCAAATATATATAACCTCACGCTACACGGTCACTCACCCAATCTTGCTCCGTTCCACTATTATTTTTATATTTATGTTCATCGTTATTATTATTATCTATTGCATTGCAGGTTAATAAATTTTTTTATTTCTCTAGTTACTTCTTTTTTTTCTCTCTTTAGTTGGGGACAAATTAATACGATTGTGTAAAAGAAAAGCGGCACTAGCGAACGTTGTGACTGGTTACATTATACAGATATATATATGGATGTAATGGTAGTGGTTGCCAGGGTATGAGCATACGACGAGTGGAATACGTAATTAAGTCTCTCTGTCGCTGTTCCGTGTGGTACAGCAGTTGGAATATTGTTAAATTCAAGGGAGGATTATCAGCCGTCTCCCACTCGTTCTTTCTCAGTACCTTCTCTTCCGCCGCATGCGAATGTGATCGAATTATATACGTGAATTTGATGTCATTGTAAAAATTGTATAACAAGAAAATTAAACTAATAAATATTAGTACTTGTTATCTATTTCCTTCACTCATGTTAAATTTTTTAAATGTAAATGAATGAATTTTACTCTCGTAATGAATATAATCGATGAGAATAATTATTGTGTCATCCGAAGCAATATGCCATTTTCTGAATGCAAATACTTGATACTTTGCTGACAGAAAACGCTCAATAGTTTACAATAAATCAATTTTGAATCAATTTGCACAATATATTCTTCTTTTTCCCGATGATGCTTTAGTAATTACTGCTGATTGACTTCATTCCAATTATAATCGGAATCCATATTAGAACCGTGATGTCTTCCGCATTTTGTGACACCATGGTCACCTATATCGGTGAACTTCATGGCAACTAATGTATTAATATCGTGTCGCTTATTCAATTGTTTCCAGCCTTGAAACAAAGATTCTATTGCCCAGGTGAGATCTTGAGTAAATAATTGGGGGGCAATGTATCCACCAAATCCGTCTAGTCCTCTGTGAAATAGGCCAATACCGCTAAGAGGAAATTCCGGAGAAGTTTCAACTGGCTGTGCATCAAAAAATGGAACCACGTGATACCCAGCATCTTTGTGAATCGATGAATGTTGGAATTGAATGAATTTATTCGAAATTAAATCAGGATGATTGTATGGTGCCATAGTTGGAACATCAGGATCATTTAGAACAATTTCCATTCTGAAATGAATCATTCATAATTCAACGTCAAATTTCATCTAATATCTATATCGTTTACCTATTTCGTTGATAATCCATCGCATTAACTGGATTGGCGCCAGGCTTATGCCACTTATGCGATCCATCTAATTGTCCTGTGTTGTAGTTGAATCTGGTTGAGTGGACATGAAGCTCAAAACCTTTACCGCCCTCTGCTTCTTGAAATCTTACACCTGTAATATTTATGAATAATCAGTATTTTCATCTATCCATTCATTTCATGGCACTTTTATTCAATTCACCTGTGACAACGTGATTGGGATCAACGAGAACATGATCAAGATATAAAATATTTCGTTTATCATGAAAGACGCCATAACTTATTGAGATTGTATTATTATTATTATCAATATTAACTGGTTTCCATGAGCTTTCAGTTGCAAAGTATGCACCTCTTGGTAGTTTGGCTTGTTTGATTTGCAAATGTATTGCATTATTGTGCAGGACAAATTTCACACCAACAACAATCCTACATATTAAGGGACAAAAAATATCATGATTATACTATCATACTTAATTAGATAATGCATTGAGAGATGCTGTAGCACTAAACATGTTCTTTGCGATATCGGCCAGTTGAGGTTCCGTAGAAATTCTTATAACTTTCGGTATTGTAAAATTCATTTCCCAGCGATCAAAACGATATTCAATTAATGGATTGTCAGTAAAATTCACAGAGCATAAGCACACATCATTGTAAAACCATCCTGACCATTTAGAATCCAATTTATATAAATTGTTGAAACAATTATTGATGTGTCCAACAGTTTCCGAATCAGTTTTCCACCACGAAAAACGAAGTCTTCCGTGCCATTTCTCAACCTGACAATAATATAAGATATAATACAGATATACATTTAAAACAGAGTTACGATGCTTTGACGGTATATATTTACAGGACAGCCCTCAATAGATTTATAAGTTTTACAGTTGCCCACAACAAATTGATCACTGCTATCAGATATTAAATCTTCACAACTTCCCCAGCCACAATCCAATGTAACACTTTGTAATTTCGTCCTTATGTCACATTCAGATCTGACTATCACTTGGAACAGACCATCCAATGCAATAGCATTAACACCTGAAACAATAGGCAAACATTTATTACAGAGATGTCTCTTGCAATGCGGCATCAGGATGTGAACTGAAAAGCTGTGCATATATCCATATACTGACTGAGCTGAGGATTTTTCACATCACATCTGCGAATATCCCTTGGAAAGTTGCGTATGACATCAATGAACATTTCAAAATAAGTTTTCAATCTTTTCTTGGAGTCTCGTGTCACAACTTCATACTGTTGAGCGCGATTGACTGTTGAGAAACGCACAATAAATTATTTCCACAACTAAATGTAAATATAATCAGGTGCATGATGAATTTATTAAAATTACCTACTATGATCAAGTGAAAATTGCAGTAAAAATGCTTGAGTAATTGTTTCAAATCCTTTCAATTCAATTTGAAGAATATACATTAATAAATTATACGCTTGCATTTGAGGTGAAACAAATCTGTCACAAAAATGTTCATGATTGTTCTATCAGAAATATTGTTATTATTTATTAATGGGCATTGAATAATTTGTTATTTAGAAATTATATATTCTTGTTCAAACTTACTTTCACATATTGAAGAACAAATGACATAAAGTTGTAATCGGCATAGTGATCGATCGTGGGTCTCATTATCAATCCATATATATGGAATAGTGTTTGTGGTAAATTGTTCTTATGGTGCAACACCGAATTGATGAAAATCATCAATGTATTATTACTGTATGGTATATAATCATAGAATTCCAAGCCTTCTTCATAAAAAAATTCTATATTAGTAATATGTTGATACAGCTCTGCTCTTAAATCGCGGAAATCTTTATCATTTCCAATATTATTCATCAATGTCTTTGCAACATCTATTTTACTATTATTAAAATTTTGAATTGATCTCAACCATTCCATCCAAGTGATGCTCGAATCTTCCATCGATTCAATGAATGGTACCACTGTGTCGAATATTATTGATGGCTCGATTTGTACATCTTCCAATTTTGTATTATACACCAATTTGATATAATCTTGTAATTCTTGTATATCGTCAGATTCAAATACAGTATTAGAAATCGATGACACTCTTTGATTAATCAGAAAAATTGTACAGAGACTCAGAAATATTCGTTCCATTTTCCTCTATCAATTGTCTCTCTGTTGAGAAATAATATAAATTAATAAATATTACAAGTATTTGCTGTTTATTCACTCACTAAAAATTCAAGAACTTCAACTTGAAAACTTGTTCAATTTTTGATATATTTTTATTAATTGCCTTATAATTTTGAATGAGAGTGAAGTATTTTGTTTGCTTTGTTTTTTTTTTTTCGTACACTCCGATATAAATTTATCGGTCAAATTTAATCACCTCTTACTCGGCAAGAAGATATCAATGGTATAGTAATGTTTTCTAAACGATAATTGAATTTCGAATAATTTGGGCGTTCTCCTGATCTGAAGTAGTTCAAATTTTTCCTTATATTAGACTCGCAATTAAACACGATTACTTTTATAATCGAAATTCATACCCCCACATGTAACGAGATATTGATATCTAACACAGTATATGAATACTAAATTAATCCAAATTTAAACAACTGCAACGTTATTTATTCAGCTATTAATTTATTTAAACATTTTGCGCTATTGGAACACGTGTTAAGGTTCGGCTTCAAATTTGAATTCAAGCCTCTCCCATTTTGAATATAGTGTAAATCTGTTTAATCAAGTGCATCATTTTTAATAGATTTCTCAGATAAATTACGTCGTCACCAATTATGTTTTCATCCAAAGTAAACATTCAAACAGTATGACCTTCAGATGTGATGGAAAAAAATATCGTGGAATTTTTCATGAATTAATAAATTTTGTATCTTATTTTTTTCAATAATCAAAAATTATTTTTTCAATAACACATGTATAAAAATCAACCCAGATGCCAGACCAATTATTATGTCTTAGTTTTGATAATGTTCATTGGCAATTAATATATTATTTTCATAAACAATTGTAAATCATAAATAGTTTTAGAAATTGCTTTATATTCAATTACACATTTGAAACAATATCTATTTGAAATGGATATAAAGTAAAAACTTACACGAAAAATGATTATGTAGAAACAAGCGAAAAACTATGATATTAGCAGAAGAAAACACGATTGGGGAAAAGCGAGAAGTCAGTCAATATCTATCTGTGTAACAGAACTATAGCGAGAGGTTGGTATGGTGAACGACAAATCTGCGAACTTATTTTGTGCAAGCTTCACACGGTATCGGCGTACCTGGGTTCATCAACTAAATATATTTAGAAGTTTAATCACTCGAATTTCAAATTAATCATATTTTAATGTGAATTATTCTTAATATTCGTATTTTCCATCAGCCTCATCGCAAAAACAAACCACATTCTACATATGTATATATAATTTTTCATAATAAAAACATAAGAGCTGCCATTGGTATACAGAGTATTTGCCTGATTTCATCCAGTATCAACCTAATAAAATTGAACTCAATTCGATAACCAGTATAATAAGAAGACGATTTTATTTTTGCACTGGAAGTAATATTACATGTTATAAACGTGAATAATCGGAGAATTCGAAGAATTGTATATCGCTAAAAAACTTCATAAACTGCCGATAGGGCAGTAATACAATAATGTTCATGCCGCCAAATTTACAGTTTTATATTATCCTTGCCATTTCTCAAATGCAGAACGGATTGCCCAGGTGAGATCTTGGGTAAATAATTGTGGGGCAATGTATCCACCAAATCCGTCTAGTCCTCTGTGAAATAGGCCAATACCGCTAAGAGGAAATTCCGGAGAAGTTTCAACTGGCTGTGCATCGAAAAATGGAACCACGTGATACCCAGCATCTTTGTGAATCGATGAATGTTGGAATTGAATGAATTTATTCGAAATTAAATCAGGATGATTGTATGGTGCCATAGTTGGAACATCAGGATCATTTAGAACAATTTCCATTCTGAAATGAATCATTCATAATTCAACGTCAAATTTCATCTAATATCTATATCGTTTACCTATTTCGGTGATAATCCATCGCATTAACTGGATTGGCGCCAGGCTTATGCCACTTATGCGATCCATCTAATTGTCCTGTGTTGTAGTTGAATCTGGTTGAGTGGACATGAAGCTCAAAACCTTTACCGCCCTCTGCTTCTTGAAATCTTACACCTGTAATATTCATGAATAATCAGTATTTTCATCTATCCATTCATTTCATGGCACTTTTATTCAATTCACCTGTGACAACGTGATTGGGATCAACGAGAACATGATCAAGATATAAAATATTTCGTCTATCATGAAAGACGCCATAACTTATTGAGATTGTATTATTATTATTATCAATATTTACTGGTTTCCATGAGCTTTCAGATGCAAAGTATCCACCCCTTGATACTTTTGCTTGTTTTATTTGCAAATGTATTGCATTATTGTGCAGAACAAATTTCACACCAACAACAATCCTACATATTCAGTATTGAAAATTAACGTGTTAATATTATTATAATAAATTGGACAATAAAGACAGAAAAAACTTTATACTCAACATGTTTTTTGCAATATTTGACAGTTGAGGTTCTTTAGAAATCCGTACGACTTTTGGTCTCACAATATTCAGGAATGATATATCAAAATCGAAAACAAATGAACTGTTTGTAAGATCCACTGAGCAGACACATATATCATTGTAAGCGAATCCTTGCCGATGACGACTCAACTCGTACATACTATTGGAACAATTGTTGGGATGTCCATTAGTCTCGGAATCCGTTTTCCACCATGAAAAACGAAATCTTCCTTGAGAATTTTTTTCCTGAAAATTAATTGACTCATGATATAAATAAAAGTTGATACGGGGATACGTTGTTATGTTGATATATATTTACAGGACAACCCTTAATATTTTTCGAAGTTTTGCAGTTGTGCACATGGTAACTCATTTGAAGATTGGGTTTCAAATCTTCACATTTTTCAGCGACACAAAACTGACCTAGTCCTAATTTACGACTCATCTCACATCTATACCTGACTATCACCTGAAATAGTCCTTCCAATTCAAGAGTATTAACACCTGAAATTGAAGGGAAAAATGTGTCTGATTAATATAATTTTTACTGCATAATCCGAATCTCAACTAAATATTCGTCTATGTATATTTACCGAGTCGTGGATTTTCGACATCGCATCGACGAATATCCCTTGGAAACTGTCCCACAGCATTAATAAACAATGTATAATAATTTTTCAATCTTCTATTAAACGCTGTCCTAATGACTGTATACCTTTTCTTGTTAATGATGGTATTAAAATCTGTAATAAAGAAAAACCAATATGAATCATTAAATGAAATGAACGCAATAGTCGATCGCTGCACGTTCGATTAATTATAAAACATACCATTATTAGACAAATGTTGCAGCAAATATGCTCGAAAGATTGTTCCAAATCCTTGCAATTCAATTCGAATTATGTGCATAAATATATAATACGCTTGCATTTGAAGTGAAACATATCTGTCACAAAGACGTTCATGATTGTTCTATTGAAAACGATATTATAATTTATTTATATACAGCAAATAATTTTTATTGAAGAATTACATATTTTTGTTTCCACTTACTTCTATGTATTGGAGAGCAACTGATAAAAAGGTGCTATTGGTGGATTGCCGTGTGGCTGGATTTATTAAATTATATATATCGGATAGTGCTCGTGGCAAACTGTGTTTCCCCCTTAACACTGATTTGATAAAATTTTTCAATGCGTAATCACTGTATGATCTATATTCATTATTATTGAATTTCAAACTTTCTCCATACCAAAACTCTACGTCAGTAATATGTTTAATCAACGATACTCTTACATCTTGGAATTTTTCATCGACTTCAATATTCTTCAATAACATCTGTGCAATATGCTGCAATTCATTGCCCATGAGATCAGCAACATCATGTGAACTCATAGCATTTAGATCATTCATCAATCTAACTAAAGGTAGATCTGTATCATACGATGTCCATGGCCAAACTGGATCGATTTCTATCCCTTTGGTGTATATCGTTTCAATATAATGGCTGACGTCTGTTGAATTATAGGAATCTGTTGCCGTATAATTGATCGATGACGCTTTGTCATTAACCATCAAAATCATAACGATACTTAAAAATATACATGCCATTATTTCCTGCCAATTTTCATCACGAAATTATTATAAAGATTAAAACTCAATTGTATGAAATGATCAATTATTCAATAATTTATTGTTCTCTTACTCACCGTAATTTCGTGACAATTTTTTTTACTACACTTTTAAATACAAGAATGTACAGTATCGTTTGTCTTATTCTCTAACACATATTAATTCTATATTTCATCCCTTTTATATTGAAGATAAAAATTAATATTATGCCGTTTGTCCTCATACAATCATTCAGTTAAGCAGAATTTTTACGTTCTCTCTTATTTCAATTTCTTTACCATTTATATAAACGTGGTAAAATGTTACAGCAGCTTTTATAGTTTCATTTTGTATTCATGTGTATTGGGAAATTTTGATAAGTAATTCTCAATAATAATTCAGCAGTAACTCAAATTTGAACAAGTGTGAAATTTCTTTAAATGTTATCTGCTTCAGACAATATCATGTCATATGAAATTACTATTACACATAAAGAAAATTATTTTTGTTTTTCATCATACAGTCAAGTATCAGTGTAGAAAATTTATGTAGAGAAGACTTAGATGGTATGATAATATAATTCACTTGTGCATGCTCATATAAATATGGATGTATATATGTTTGCCAGTGTATGGTCGAACAGCGAGTTCTAGCAGCCGGTGTCGTTCCCTCCCCGCAATTTCACGGATAAAATTGGAAAAAATCTTGAAACGCACGATGTGTGTGTCGGCGCTTGTAGACATGTCTATATGTGTATACATGACGGTAAAAGAAGAAAATAATACGCAGCAGTGGTAGCAAATGTTCTCTGCCACACGTTTCTGATGTTTGAATAAATAAATATTAAATACGATGAAGTATCTGGTATAATACAATACACACTGTACCTCCTCACCCACCTATACACACATATATATATATATACATATATATATAAGCATGTATGTACATATATTAAAAATAAATTGAATCAATTTGAAATTGATCACAAAATATTGTCCATCTATTTTTTTTATGTTCATAATCAATTTATGGAAAAATTTCCGACTCAATTTAAGAACATAAACAATTGGCATAAACATAAGTATTTACACTTATATATAATATATAAAAAAGTATTTTATCTATGATGTACGTGCGAAATTTCATTTCATGGTAATAGTAATATGTCGACCATGACTGGACTATTTTTTTTTCAATTTCTCTTTTTTTATTTCAGTGAAGCGAAATCCCTGGAGCCAACTGAAACAACCGATTGTTCCAGCCTTCATCGGCTATTTCTATTTCTACACTTCCGTTTCCCAATGCTCTCATTCCAATATCAAAAATATTAGCATACAACATATCCCCATAGGTTTTCCGCGAGCTTGAATTTGTTATATATTTTCTATACATGGAGAAATGCAAAAAAATATTAATAATTGATACTGCAACAGCTGCTATATTTCACTTCTAGTGCATTAAATGTCGCGGTGTCGGTTGGCCCGGTGGCGTTATATACATATTATGAAATCAGCCACATATTATATAAACAAGATGGCAAAGTTTAGAATTGTGTATGATTTCATGTGTCACTACACAAGCCATTAAATAAATAAAAAACAGAGTACTTGCATTTAATTCGACATAATGCAATAAATAACTATGTGATAATTTAAAATATAAGTCAATTGAACGAATTTTTAAATTCCAATATTCATTGATAGATGTAGAAAAATAATATTTATTGACAACTCATTTTTGATATTTTCATATCTTTTCAATAAACATTCACATTATTCAATGTCTCTATTAATACTTTTTCATTTATCACTCTTAATGACAATTTATAGAAGAAAAATGAAGAGGATTGGCAGTGGTTGAATGTACCCAATAATTTGTTGGTTATGCAATGCACAATATTGTATATGTTATAATTTTTAAGTTCATTCTGGCATTATAGATGTATTGCACGAGTAACACTATGACACTCTAAGTGTATGTTGTTGTATTCAGAAAACTATATACATTTATATGTTGTGTCAAAGTAAAAGTAAGTTAATGATAAAAATAAACAAAGTAAAAATAAGTTATAACACAGTTTTATTAATTCAAATGGCTAGTGGTACAATTTTTAACATGGTTGTGAATTTGAGAGATTGCTTGTCTTGGTTTTTTTCATATTGTATCTTGTTCTTCTTTATTGTTTTGTTCTTGGCCATTGACTCAATGTCGCTATCAGGTGCTCTACTTAAATATCATCCTAATGATTCCTGCATAGCCGGTAGCATTGTAGAAGGGGACAAGATGTAGAAGCTGTATGATTGGGTTGCTAGTCTGGACCAATAAACCTATTTCCTTCTTGGCGATATTCTGATCGGTTACAAAATTTTTCTATTTAAAAATGTTCCAGCTCCTACATATATATTTCATATAATTCATTTATCAATAGAACCGGATAAAAATAGAGAGAAAATGTATGTCTATTGCTAAAATACTTCCATACTTCAAGAGTAAACAATGTCAATTATCTGTACTCATTGCTGTTAAATTAAACAAACCATCATTTACGTTTTGAAATAATTTTTTTGGTATAATAATTATTTTAACGATTGGTATCAATGTATTTGTTTTATGAATGGAAAAATACTATTAGAAATAAAAAAATTTAGGACAGTTGACTCGTCCTGTACTTTTCACCACGATAATGTCATCATATAAATCATTCAAATAATACTATAATAATATAAATATGAATTTTGTTAATTTACAAAAATTTGCGAAATTGACTTGAACTTTTCTTTATAATAGTATAATATATACAGGGTGGCTGAAAAGGCACGCACTAAGGGATTATCTTTGAAACGGATAAAGGGAAAGTTATGAAATTATAGGATGATAAATATGACTTTATTCTGCATATTTTATTCTGCGAATGTCATCCGTTTCCATTATCAATTGCAAATAGCAAAATACCCTGTATAGTATTATAATATAATATGATAGTAAGAATAATACGAGGCAATACGTCGAATATCGGTGATGTACGCATTCATACATGCAATTTATCACAATAGATATGAATGTAATTTTCTCAGGATATAAAAGTCGTATCGAAAAATGATCCATATCAATTAATGATCCTCCAAACATTCTTGTGTAATGTGCAAAATTTTAGACTTTTTATCAAGCCACTGAAAAGATGACCGGGTTTATATTTTTTTCGCTTCAGAATATTGTATGCATTTTCTTTGAAAAAGCATATTGAAACAAAATTCGGTACAGCAATTTATTGTTAGTTCGATAACAATTAACTTCCTATAAATTTTTTATTTTTTTCGTCCAATCATTTTCAAGATACTGCCACTACATATGAGAAATGTCTATCCGGACATCCGCCAAAGAATACGTTTTTCATGTACATAACCTTGAAAAACATTATATTTTTTGAAATATTATTAAAGGTGGCATGTCAGTGAACATTAATATTTACTGTTTTGATGAGTTTATTAATTTATTATTGTAGAAAAGTGCAATTATGTGAATTATTTTGGCCTTTAAAAAATCGGTCGAAACTAATACTTTCTTATCACTACATGATGAAGGGGAAAAATAGGAAGGGAGTTTGGAAGGCTGTAGTTCCATACAAATTTTTATTTTCTCTATTTCACTTTCTTCTATTTTTCTTTCTCTTTCAGATTCACATCTCTGAAAATCAGTGAGCAATAACGGGGCCGTTGTGCACACGCCATTTCATAAGTTGGAGATGCTCCAAGAACGAGCAAACTTGCACTAATGGTCTCCAAGAGTCGTTTGAAAAAGCGGAAATAAATAAAGTAAAGTCATGATGTACAAATTGTGTGGTCGCATTTGACGTTATACATACGCATATATAGTGTACACTGAGTTGATTGCATATTTCTTATCATAACCCCACATTGTCATTCATATCGATCATTAATTTTAGAAATATTCCAAGGTGTCTTTCGGAGTAGAAGTGAGAGATATGAAACACACTTTTTTTTTATTCATGAATATTAATACAATATTTTATGTTAATCTATATTGCATTAAGAAACATCCATGAATACTTTATTATTTGATACTTTTAAATTATTTCAATTGATTGAATAATGTTATAGAAGAATATAACTATACGTAGGGACGTGATGTCGACATAGCGTTGACAAATGATATATCATGTTTTCTGGCGCACTCAAACCACTAGAAACATAAATTTTCCACTTGTTCAAATATAATTCCGTCCGTTTTATGTAAAGAACGTCTCATATTCGAGTATAAATGTAGCCACGCTAAAATACCATTAATGATATAAGTACTGACTTTCTCAAACCTATGTAATTCGCGTGTTAATTGTCATAAAGTTATTGGTATTGGTAAGCAAAACAATTATTTATTACTGCTTTAAAATGATAAATACTGATGGGAAATTCATCACAGTGGATCTTATTATTTTATACAGTCGATTTGGATGTAATATTTAACATCCAATGGTTTATAAAATATACCTCGCTAAATATTCAATTGTTTAATTGTATAATTGTGATCAATAATACCTATACTCTAATCAATTCGAAATTCGCCAACTATTATTGATTGGACTGTGTGAATTCCTTTTTAATAAAATGAGACAAATATTTGTGAGTGTATTGGTAATTTTTGTTACTTATCAACAAGTGACAGCTCAACTTCCAATTAGTTTCAATAATATTAAGACAGCATTACAATGGGGCTACCAATTATGTCAAGTGGAATATAAAATTAAGAATCCGGATAATACAAAACAGAATGTTGTTAAGATATTGGCTGACGTTGAGAAAATATCAGCAGATTTACATGCCTTGAACACTCATTTGGATATAAAATTAGACAGAATGTTAACAACATTACTCAACGATTTTAAAGCTGAATCAGATCTTCAAGAACCTAAACAAAAATTAAGTTATTATCTTAATATTGTCGATCGTATTCACGAAAATACAATGAAATATGAATATTCTCGAGCGTTCAGTAACAAAACATTAGAAAAATTTGCAGATACTGTGTTGTGGGGTGCAGAGAGTTTACCAAACACTCTCGATAATATTCATCATTTAATTGAACCTGGTTCAAGTGGTCATATAGTACCAGGTTTCACAACACTCATGCTCCAAGCAACAACGGTAAAATAGCGTATATAACAATTGAGAGATAGCAAAATCTTATTTCTTGACAATAAAGTTTTTTTTTATTTAGCAAAGTCATTCAATCGACTGTAACAAATTTGTTTCGACGCAGCAGCGAATGTACTACATTCTCGTTGAAATAATTGTTGCCGAGATGAAAGCTCTTGCAGCACAGAAAAAAATTTTCACAACAATGCGCATGATCGATCAGGATGGTATTTATTTTGTAATTCACACCCTTAAATATATTTGTGTAATGATGAAATTTTATATTTATATGGTAATTGATTATATAGGCTATAATTACAAGAATGAATTTGAAGAATCTAAGAGAAAATTTGAAACAAGAGTACGAAATTATTTCGAAATTTTCACTCGAGATATGGCTTATTTGCCTCGACTTATCCGCCGATGTGATGAAACGTTATCTCAACGTAGTAAGTATAAAATTGAAAGTTTGTATATTTTTCTATTTTGTCCCACAATATTTTTTTCATAATCATTAACTTTTAGATATAAATTTTCTGGAATTTCAAAATTTTTCGCGATCCATAATTTTTAGTATTGATGAAATAAGCAATGATGCATTCATATGCGGCCAGTCCTGTCCACAGGATTCAAAACTTATGGATATTTCAGCGCGTACAAATACCACAATATATAATTGTGAAACCGTACACGACATGATATTTATGTGTCCACCGGTAAATAAATCTTATATACACATCTCATAATTGTCAATAATTAGCAAATTATTCTCTTTTGTTAGTTTGTTTTATTAATAAATTTCATGTGGTATGAAGAGACAAGGCTCCTCTCGCCGTTATTCATGGTGGAAGACTACAGATGGTCCTGTACGTGGTCACCAATCGGTGAATAAAATATGTGATCGAGAAATCTATGCATTTCCTGGTACCAGCATATCGGTTCCACGTATGTACACGTTTTGTGGAATGTGTATTTGTTCCGTAGATTTAAATAGATCTATAAAAGATGATAGTGATGCAGTGTTCCAGATCAGTGTCACGGATCAAATTTCAAATATGAAAAATAACATGTTGAGTATATATTTCATTGAATTACGAATGGCAAAAATAGTGAAACATATATTGAATTACCATGGATTGCAGGGTTGTTACAGGCATCCGGTTTATCACTCATGAAAATGCATTACATCTTCAAATAAAACATGCCGCATTCTTAAATAGTGGATTAATATCTAAAGACGCTGAGTGGAAACCACTGAATGAACGATATAATATAAGATCGTCACATGAAAAAAAAATGGTGTTTCAATATAAATCTCTTCAACATGATCTCAAGTCAATATATCTTGATGATATACAAGTGCCTGACAACTATGTTATTACTGGTAAGTTCATTTCTGTTGGAATTTTTATAAGAAACTTTCTCGGGTCAAATTTTTTTTTTCAACAAATTGTATATCGATTTACGAATCCAATCCTGCTATCATGAAAATTGTACAATAACAATGATGTTTCTCACAGGAGTTCGATTTGCACATGTTAATTATTCTGGATTTATGCTACAAGTTCATGCAACGCCATTTGTATTAGAAACCGGTGAATTGAATTCAAGATATTCTCAGTGGTTTAATGCAACGACACATCCATTGAGACCCGAAGATTATAAACGTGAAAGGTATGTAAAAAACCTATGAACATTTTTTCGATATTCAGTATGACAATGAATATGATATAATAATATTTGTACATCTATAACAGATTCGAAATTACGATGAAAGAAGCTGATGATCCAGCCAGAGGTGATGGATTCAAATATGATGAGGAGTCAAATAAGCTTATAAAATTAACTCATACCGATGTAAACAAAGACGCAGGACAAACTACTATTCCTTATATCGACGCACAACCGTTAGAAACAATTCCATCATTTCCATTAAATGCCATTGGAATATTTTACAGAGGTAGCGTCGGCTATGCTGGACACATTGTTCCTCGCATCTCGACCATAAATATCACTTCATACATGAGGCAATAGTACAATATTTAAATTAAAAAACTACTACATTGCATAGTAATTGAATACATAATATATAATATGTATAGATTAATGAGTTGATGCAAAAATAAAAATACACTGACAGATCGTCGACCCCATCAAGTTTCTCGATCCAACTGTGACATCGTCCACATGCGGAACGATAAGAATCTGTGCTTATGAAGCGCGCCCAGTCTTATCTCTTGCCAGTATTGGAGTAGATCTCAGAGTTAATACAAAAGCCTGCATTATACTACAACACAGCTCCACAGACTCTTTTATTATCCATTATAGTTTCTAAAACCGTCGACACCATGCGAATACGAAAACTTTCTTCTGGGCCAACAAACTTTAGCTCTTTGATATGCGCAAAAAAGATTTTCTTCTTTTTTCCTACAGTGCTTTTCGTTGCTTTATTAAAAGCAGGGAAAATTAAACAAAGACTATTATGCATACTCAAAAATATAATCACGTGTGATAATTCATAAAGATGTGAAACTAAATAAATATATGCACATTTTAATATTGATACATTAATTATTTAATGTTGTTGTAAATATTATAAGTACGAAATGCATTGGCGATAGGGACTCATATACATGAGAATATAGCCCACAATGTTGCACACAAGAATACGTATATGGACATTATGAAATTTGGATATTTCATGAAAATTTATATCCAATGGTGCAATGAAAAATATTATAAAAGAAATTAAAAATTCCATTTTTTCACACTTTACATCATATATACTTTGAATAATGGGATAAGTTATCACTGAGACATTGGGCTTGCACCACTGTCATAGTTGGATACTCTTCTTCCTATCTTCATACATATATATGTGTGTATATATTTTTCCGCGGATTCAGCTCGTGATAAATGCTCGTTGAAAAATACACTTGTCTTGGCAACACGGCCGCCCATTCGCACGACTACGTTCAAACTTTTACTTATCTCTGTCTTGCCATGACTTGAAAAACCCGCGAGTTCCATCTTCTAGTGCTGATATATAAATAGCCACCAGTCACACACAGTTGGTACAGATGTACGTAAATATATATATATGTGTGCGCGGATTTTCATCACGAATTTTTTCTGCTCTCCCGCTGACATTTTACAAATGACGATTGCACACTTGTATATTTTGTGTGTATCTGTGTATGCATGAGAGCGACCGTTCACGGCAAAATATCTGAAAGAACAAATTTCCCAACGTCATTCATAAATGGGACACGTCGACAATTGCTTTCTGTATATGTCATGTGGTTGAAAATAAAAATAATATACTACACTTGTTGTTTATATACGTTTTTTTTTTGTTGGCGAATATAAAAACATAAATAAAAATGTAACACTGCTGAGATTGTGAAAATCGCGTCGAGTATTCTCTGTCCAAGGACACAGACATGCACCAACCGACACTGTTGGATGATTGACAGCCATCAAAATTGACAGAGAAAGCAATGTTCATAGAAACGCAGTTGTTATATATACGTTTTATCCGCTGGATTTTTCATTTTATTATTTTTTATTACTTGCTTTATGATTTTGACGCGAACACAGGGGAAAAAAATTTAATTCAAATGTTGAAAAAACAAATCAAACGAGAGCAAATGATGGATAGAGAACAATTTTTAATCAAAGAGTGACGAATAATTTATCAATTGTCAATCGTCCAATATTAGCGTGACACCACACTGTACTACAGTGATTCATTTATATGACGTTGATGAAGATTGAAAAAAAGAGCAAAATATAAAATACATTTATATTGATGATTTAGTTCCTGCATTGGAAATAAATTCTATGGAATATATTTGCAAAAAAAAAAATTTTTTAAACCTGATTATTATCGAATTCTTTACATATTGCTGTTTAATAAAATTTTTCATTTGTGATTTTCTTTTCTATTTATCCATAAACTTGGACTAGTTGAAACAATATGCACATTTTCATTTATATATGGTAAATAAAACATGCAGTGAATATTAAAAGTGAACAGTGAATTATTTTTCTGTCGTATTTCTATACATTATCACAGAATAAATTTAAAATAAAATTGAAAATAAAGACAGAGAGAGAATAATAGAGAGATATCGAAAGAGACAGGGAGATATATATATAGAGGGAGAGAGAGTAAGAAAGACGTAGAGAGAGAGAGAGAAATAGAAACAAATGATTTCAACGCGATACTAAACAATCATTAACAACTTTGAGTATTGACGACAATATTGTTTCCATGTATTTAATTGCCTGTATCACAATTAATGCATGGAGTATTAATATAAGTATTTCAATTTTATACATATGCTGCAATCTCTCCATAAATGCAAAATAAATACGTCTCGTCGCTCTTGTACTAAATTCACTGAGTCTCACAATTGTATGATGTAATTTAGCATCCTCGCTACATTCATCATCTTAAACAGACAAATATAAAACATAAAATACAAATAAATTGCAAAATAAAATATGAATATAAATAAGTATATTAAACATTTACACACCAGAATCACTGAAACTTTCATCTTCCAATGCTGGTAAATATTTATTCAACATCAATTCCGCCATTCCCGTTGTATTATCAACTCTTTTTAATATATTAATGCCAGTTTCAGTTGACATTACTTTGTCCGCCTGTTGCCAACTATAAACCCTCAAATAATGTGCTTTATAGTAAGTATGAAGAGTTATTATTCTGACTCGTTGCTTTGTTTCCTGTTTCAAGTCAATGAATATTTGAACAGCTGGTCGCAATCGCTGTGTAACAAGCGACTTTGTTCTGTCAATTATCTGATAGTAAAGAAAACGTTAAAATAGAGAAATTAATTGGAAGTTGTAATTGAGTAGAATGAAAAATGAGAATGAAATAATAAAGGAAAGAAAAAAAATTGTTAATTCAACTCACTTCTCTTGGATTCTCTTTTATTATTGGCAATTTAACCTCAACAAAATCAATGCCTTGACACAATGTTTTGTCAAGATTGTAAATTGGTTTTTCCATAAGTCTTGCAACTGGCAATGATTTAGCAATGACAATATTTAACACCATTTCAATTGTATCAAATGCCCAATTGGTAAAGGTATTAGCACTTTTAACTCTACCATAAACTTCGGTTGATTTGTCCCATAAATAATTGACACTTGGTATTTGCATAGCTCTATCAATAGCTTGAATTCTGCTGAATTGTACCATCAATTCTCTATCCATTGTTGATTATGTATATTACAAATATATATGCATACAACACAGGAAATTCAATAAACTCTCGATTTTTGAATACCTGTGCACAAGAATAAATAAATCAAATTTACACACTATACATCCAATATTTTTATTTTACATTGAATATAATCAATAATATTATTGCCATTAAGAACGATTAAATTTCAGTTTGTCATATCAATCAACTGTACAATATCTGTAATCAATTCTCACTCGCTGTATTAAATTATTAATTACCAGAAATCGATATACAAAATGAATCATACGTAAGTGTGACTTACCAGCCCCGTTCAATAATTTTCACGCAGTACACAATCAATTTATTATATTTTGTTTCCCCTTCACTCTCACATAATTTCTCTGTCTTTCTTCAGTGCTGCTTCTTCTATCTAAATTATTATGTCTGCTACTTATCAATAATAACCCAGATCAAATAATTGTACATTGATCTTTGACTCTGTTTAATATATGAGTTGTTTACATCCACAGACATCGGTCTCACTAGTTTTATTACGTTTATTTTTCGGTCGAACCCATCGCTTTATTTTTCTTTCATTTTTCATTCATGTGCATCGCCACCTGTACGACCATTTGCTAGTGCTTATATTCAATTTTGCGCGGGAAATCATTTGAATTAATGGTATATAAATTTGATTCTGATGAAAATAGAGCATATATGTAACCACACAAATATCCATTGAAAAATATGTGAAATAACACATTTGACAATATGGTTATAAAGTGTTTTTCATCAATTTCAATCGAACATTCCATTTGGTAACAAATTATATTGTTCAATAATGATTTATATGTAATTTGCAATTTGCAACAGTGAAAAAGTAATACAATGAATGTATTAGTATATTTTGTTATTGTATAAATTATGATTATAGTAATTTGCTAATATCAAATATTAACAATTGTTGTATTGTTATGAACATTGTGTATAGCGTTGCGGCACGAATTCAAACTGTCGCGGGTTATTATAATAAAATCGCTGCTGGGCTTTGTCAGCGATAAATGGAAATTTACCTTTAGCCTCAAATCTATAGTCGCATCAGCCGAACTGGGCTATGATTTCGGATATGTTCGGCTATCCTCAATCGGACACCATTTAATGTGTATCCCTACGCGCGCGCGCGATATTCAAATATTGAGGAATCATTTATAAAGTGTAATGAATTCAAATCGAATTCATTTTTCGTTTCAAACATAACCTAAATATGTAAGATGAATATTTTGCATTCGGGAGTGTGTGCTGGTATATATTTAGTATTAATATGTGAATAGATTCAAAAACATTAAAATATTTTGTCATGGTGGATATTTTTACTGCGCTTGATGAAATTTTATACGTGATTGGTTAAATTAAGAAATCATATTGTGGAAGGGGATAGAAATCGAAGATAGCCGAAGCTGACTCGGACTGAGATGACTATAGTACGAGACCGTATTACGAAAACAAAATATTTTCAGAATAGCGAATGGAAAAATTGGCCAAATATATTCCAAATTAAAGTTTAAATATATATCAATAAATAAAAGATTCAAAGTAAGATTTAAATTTATTGATGAAACTGAAAATTTTCATTTGAACTCGAAAGTTATGAATGAAAAGTCAACGCATTAAACAAGAATTTAACCTCTTTCTCATTAACCATCCTTCTATCTATTAATTACATTGACAATTTATGTTCAACGAATTTGAGAAAGTTATCGTGTAATAATGATTTATTATATTTATTTGTAGGGATCCGTGAAAATGTCGTCAAAAAAAAAATCATCGGATACTGGTGGAGTGGCGCCAATATCCATCGCTGGCCGAATGGTAAGCGAGCGTGAAAGACTGCTGGGTATGAGCCCGGAAGAACGTGCATGGCGTGCACAATGGTTGAAAGATCAACATTTAGCACCTGATGAACCAATAATTAATCCGGAATATTATAAACAACGTTACAATCCACTGAGACGATTTTATCGTGCGCCATTGGATAAATTAGAGAATGCTCTTTTGCCAAAATTTGGTCCCGACGGTGCATATTTTTGTCGTCATCTCATCAGCAAAACTGCATTTATAATGCTTGGTATCTATTGGTGCACTTATTATTTCAAATATAATACGAGCGATTGGACGCACAATAGTGGACTGAAAGTTACGTATTCAAGACGAATGGTTTTGCCTGGTGATCCGGGTTATCCTAATTTTGAAACAAAGAAAGACAATGAATATGCAACATATGGATTTGAAAATTCACCTATTTAATTATTTGTCCAGTAATTTTTCGCATTATCATTGTATTTAATAGTGTTATATAAATAGTAATGGAAAGAACAACAAACGACTTGTTAAATAATATATAATATTTCCAATCAATTCAACAATATCATTTTTATTTATTTGATTTATCTTTTATAGGTGTGAATATTTAAATATTTATATATCGGCGTTTCATGGCGGAAACTGACTGAGTCAAAATTTAAAAGTTTTAATTTAATATAAGGAAATTGCTGGTACAAGCATTACTAGATAAAATCACGGAATAATTATTTTCCATAGAACTGTAGGAATAAACCTATCTAACAATGTCCATTCAAATTTAACCACTTCTTATTTCAAAGTCAACTTAGTCTTCTGCTTTGTCATCATATTTTATATATTTATATAAATACTTTATACATTCAGTGTAAAAGCTATTTTCATGTGAGGAAAATCTGATTTTATATAAACCTCTAAACTTCAAAAGTTAATTTGTGGAAAATCCAGTTTTGACTTGGTTAATTTACGCAGTAAACCCACACGATATACACCATAGCCGGTGATGTGGTTTGTAATTTGTACAAAGATATAAAAGTATTTTATTTGTGCAAAGTATTTCGAGAAATTGAGCAGATTATTTATACTATCTTATTATAAATATATATATATTTTTTTTTGTTTCATTTTCATATATGATATTGAATAATTCGGTGGAATTTTCATGGAGATATGTGACTAAAGTTTTTAAATGTTATTCAATTTAAACATCTAATTCTTCGGATCATTTGATGACGATGGTGTTTGCTGCTGTTTATTACCGCCATTGATAAATTGAGTCAAATGGAGTATTGCAACAACACTTGATATATAATTTGCAACATCCTCTTTCTTCACAGTTTTTAATTGTGCTGCAACCGAATGATAGACACGATTAGCTGTTTTCGATGATAACTGTCCAATTGTTTGTACTGCATGCAACACTTTGTTCTCATCAGCCGATATGGGAGCTACAAAATTATTGACGAATAATAACATAAATTAATATTATTGAATTGTTTGAGAATCAAAATGAATTAATTTGGAGATGTTATTATTTATTATTTGCTTACTTGGTTGGCTGACTTCACCTTCAACCGGTGGAAAGTAATAATCTAATAAACGATTTACAAGTGCACTTGTATTGTCCACACTCTGTACAGCCATTGTACCATAATGTGTATTTAATAACTCATTAGCTTTATTTACACTGATCTCCTTCAATGCTGATGCTTGTTGCGTCGCTGATTCTTTTGCAGCCACCAACGATTCAACTGTTGGTTGAAGTTTACATCCCATTACATTTCTCGCCGCCTCATAAATCTATTAATTATTACAATACAAATAATTAAAGACAAGTCATTATATTTCTATATATTTCATCTTGTAAATTCATTAACTAATTGATTTCGAGCAAGTCGTCGAATGGACTTTGCACTGTGAAGATATATTCAATGACTCACCTCTTGTGGCGGTTGCTTCACAATAGGTATTTTTTTTTCAACAATATCCAGGCCCTGACACAATTTTTCATCAACACTATTTATTTGACCCTCAAATTTCTTCGCCAATGGTGCAGCAATCGGTGCTGCTGTTGCTGTTGCATAATTTAATCCCGCTTCGGCATAACTCAATGCCCAATTTATTAAATGATGGGAGCCTTTCAGGTATGTGTAAGTTGATCCAGTTTTTTCCAATGCTGTTTGAACTGCCGGAATATTTTTTACACGATCAAGAACTTCAAGACGTGGTCCACCATTGTTTGAAGTTTCTGATGATTCAGCCATAATTTATCTGCAAATATAAATGATTGATAAATAATTACTGAGGTTATGTACGAATAATTGAATGGCGATAGTCAGTAATTACGATTGTTTCATCATCCTTGCATAAAATGTTGATTTGTATAAATATATATATTTTTTAAATATTATTCAATAGGTACTCACATTTATAATTATTCAATTACATAAAATAAATATTGTTCGATATTGAATACCAAATGAAATTGGATTTGTGTATGAAATATATTAAGAGAATATTGAATGTTTCAAGACACAGAAGCACACTGAAGTTTTATATCAGTTAGCATCACGTAGCCACTACGAGCATGCCGCATGAATGTGATATGGGAAAGGGAATAATGTGTTGTGTAGCAGTGCTGTATCAATCATCAGTTTGGACATTGAACTTTGTACCTCAACTTATTTCTATATCGCACAAATGTTAACAATTTGTAACGTACAAAATACGTTTAATTATTTGCCCGCAACTATGTTTCAATGGTATTTGGCAAAAATGTTTCATCTAAAATATCGATAAAGATAATTGATAAAGTGTTGAAGGAATTTGTTTTTTGTTTAATCATGAAGACGTCGTCCCTGCCTTTTAATGGAAAAAGAAGTGAGTCGATGGATGACGTGGGGGTCATTTGGCGCAATCCAATACGCATATATATACGCATTAAATAATGATGAGAATGAATGGCAGTGCTCTGCACGTCATTGAACATTTAAAAATTTTACGACTGTATAGAAAAAATGGCCTGAGCAATTTTACAAGTATATTGCATATAAGTGTGTAGCTGTTACGGTTGGTCATGACTTATGAATGAAATAAATATTGATACTGGCATGTGGGATATGATTTTATGAAGCAACATTAATATTTTTTGCATATCAATAAGAAAAGAAAACTTGACTCCATATAAATGTGTTGATTATTTTTATTGTTAAATTTATTGTCCTATGTATAAAATAATACTACAAAACTTCTTAAAGTTTGAATATTAAATTTTGTTTCAGGAGTTATAGAAGCATTCTTTGAGAGTGTAATAATCTCGTAATTCCATATGCAATAGTGATATCAGCGAACAAATATTGAATGATAATTTCATTTTGAAAAAAAACAAAAAAAAACAAAAAAAACAAAGATAAAAATGCGTATACATGGTCGGATAAATAAATAAACAAAATCATTCTTTTTTTGAATGGCCGTTGGTCCCCTTGTTGCGACCATTTGCCTTTAGTGCTTTCTTCGGTGGGCTCGTGAATTCTTGAACTTTATCGTTAACAGCATGAAGATATTGTGAAATATGTAGGAATTCTACCACATTGCTGATGTACATTTTAATTGTAACTTTATTCAAAGTTCTCAAATTTATGATAATATTGGTGTAAACTCGACGGGCAGCTTTGTTCGATAAATTACCTACTGTTTTCAAAGTGTGTAACAGTTTATCCTCTCCACTTGATGTTGGATCTGTGCCAGAGCAAAAATTCAAGTTATATTAGTATGTATTCGCTAATGAACAGTGTTAAGTGTATATATATATATATATATTTTTCTATTTTTTGTTTCGTCTACAACAGAATATTAACAAACCTTCGATGAGATGCTCATCGCCAGTCGGTGGAAAATATCGGTCAATCAATTTATCAACAATTATTGCTGTGCTGTCCAATCGATCAACTGCTACAGTTCCATAGTGGGTGTTAAGTATTTGATTAGCTTTATTCCAGCTTATGTTCTTCAAGGATTTTGCTTGTGAAATAATAAGGTCATTGGCATATGAAATCGTTGACACTGCTGGCTGTACAGCTTGCAATGCAAACATGTAGCTCTTTTCCAATATCTAAAAAATATTAACCAATAATAAAATATTAATATCGCGTGTTACTTATCAATTGACAATCACTGCTTGGATTAGTATCAACTGAAGAGCATAAAGCTCCGAACATTGTCTCAGTACTTTCATAATTATAAGTATAGTAGAAAAACCGCGGGCATCTGAAGATTTGAAAAAACAACAATGTTTATATGGATTTATTATCGGCAGTTGATAATTTTTTTATTTGACTTTTTTTTTGATTTAACGAATAATCGCCTGAATATTTTTCGTGTTATTGATTTGAATAGTATGCAATGTAATACCTGCTCGGGAGATTCTTTAACAATAGGAACTTTCTCCTCGATTTTATCGAGTCCCATACACAATTTATGATCAACAAATTGAATTCCACTGGCGAATTTTCTGGCAATTGGCGTAGCAATTGGTACAGCCTGTTTGGTTGCAATATATACTGAACTTTCAGCAGTTGATAAAACCCAATAAATCAATTTGTTATAATCTTTGACGCGACAATATGTTGACGCTGATTTTGCAAGTGCACATTCGACTACAGGCAACTCCAAAACCCGATTTAAAACTTCGATTTGCGGTAATTCTTCATGTTGCGGTGATACTGCCATTTTTATTTGCGTTATTTTCTCGTACTTTCACCGCTTTTGATGCAATTATAATGATCTGCGAAATAAATATGGTGGTATTATTAAAAAAATACTATCATTCTCATACCTTATACAATATTAATTTAATTTACTGACACTACAGATTTCTATTTATGCAAGTTCAATGCTCTATGTGAAAATGGCGCTCGGTGAAACTTGGGTTTTTGCTTTCACTCAAGAATAAATATATCATTAATAAAAGGTTATGGAAAATATATAATCTCTCTCTTTATATACAAATAAATAAATATTCGATATTAGTGCAAGAAATCTGTATTAACTTGTAAAATTTTATTCTTCACAGTTTTGAATAAATAAGAAGGAAAAAAAATCCAACGTATGTACTATATATTTTTTTTGTTTCAACTTATCAATAATGTTGGATTATATTCAATGATATCAGTATAGACAAAGCACTACGTAATTAAATGATGAACACATATTTAATAATAGGTACTTACTGATAAATCGAAAAATTGCCGTTGATGTCAAAGTATCAGCAATAATACCAAGCGAAGAAAACAAGAATAACCAATGAACGAACAAAGAAATTAAATTACTAAACGATAATAATAATAACAATATTAATAAAAAGCCTTTTTTTACTTATTAATTATATTGGGAAAATTTATTGATATTAGGGAGACACTGCACGCGCGTAATTCTCCACTGGTATCAGTTAGACAACGACAACGCCAGAATAAACACGAATTGAAACACGCACTGTGCACTTGGTTGGTAATGCCTAGAGTGTGAGACGAAAGAGGGAGAGTTTCAAGTGTGGGGTGTCTCTTTATATTACTGATACTTCAACATTGGCGCTTTCACGTCTACCAATGAAATGTTTAGTTTTTATTATATATATATATATATATATAATAAAAACTGAAAATATAATAAAGCCTATTGAGTCGGTCTTAGTTATATTTGTGTGTGATGGATAAAATTGACACATACACCCGTCTTGTTTTTATATTTGTATGGTTGGTAGCCAATGAATGCGCTCCAAAGTCCAAAATAAATGTGTGTTTGTGCGTAAACTATTTGAAATTGTCATATAAATGTTACCGTTCACGATTGTGATTTTATATAAAATTATTTGATATTGACTGATAATTATTTTTAATCATCTTCTATTTATAAAAGTGTGTAATGGAATTAAAGTTGTTGAGATATTATAGGTTGACACTTGTAATCTATACGGATAACTGTAATTAAGTATATTGGAAAATTTTCACAATTTAAACCTTTAAATATTCTGCGAAAAATATTATATCTTCTTAATTATACAATAGATAATACGCTTTGCCCGAATAAAACATCTCTACTTTTTATTTCAATTGGGACAATTGTGATTATTTCTTCAATTCTATTGAGATCTCTCATTCTATTTTTTTTTTTTATAATATTTAATTTGACTTTCATGTTTGAACGCTCACAAACTTCGATCATGATAAAGAGAAATGTGCAAGAGCGAGAAATTTTCCACCCATTCTTACGGAAGTCCAACAAGTTTACCGCCAGTTCATACACACTCGCGTGTCAATACATATATATATATATATATATTTGTGGCTTGTGGCTTCTTACGTCTGGAAAAATCCGATCTCCTTCAATCGCATGCGACGGTTGGCACGTTGAAATGCCCACACACATTGTATAAAACTTATCAGCGCGTAGAGTTCGTCTAGACGATGACTGATGGACTTTTCTCAATTTTTTTTTCTCTCTTTGCAGTTCACTAAAAGTTACTTTTATTGTTATTATTATCATTATTCATTCTGATTTCTCTTAACTATGTCAGTTAGGCACTTATCCACATATATTGGCATGTCAATTTATTATGATATATATCGTGACATTATCTCATTAATTGAATTGAATTTTATAATTGATTGGCAAATTGTTTTCATCATTTTGTTTTATTCACATTTTTTATTTTTCGCTCGATTTTTTTGTTTCATTTTTAATTTTCAATGAAAAGGGGGAATCGAAAGTTTCATATTCATTTGAAATTGAATAGCCCTGACGTTTTTTTTTTTTTTTTTAAATTAATCAGTTCCATTCAGTGGATGATTTGCTGTTTGATTCAAATGATTGTTGCAGTGATTTCGCTCATGGCTATGTGATGCTGACAATTTTTTCGGCTTGGGTCGCCCGGCAAGAAATATAGCCGTACGTTCCTGCAATTAAAGATTTCACATGTCACTTATCATTGGCATCAATAAACAAAAATAGAAAATTGATAGATTGTAATAAAATTGAAATTGAATAACGTACCAAAAATAAAGTAGCTGCGATACTCAGCCTGTGTATTGCTGCCTCTAAAGCAAAAATTTCAGACATTGTTGCTTCACGCTTTCCAATTAACGGAGTCATCTGGAATGAAAGGGAAAATAATTGAAAAATTGAAAATAAAAACCTGTGATTGGTCTCATCAACATGAATAGAAATGAATTGATGTAAAAATAATACCTTTACTGTGACGTTAACAATAGACAATAATTGATGTGAAATAGTTATTAGAGTTATTCCAATACGGCGTGGTGCCACAGCAGCCAATTCAGTTGATGCATTGACAAAATGAACTATTCGACGTGCAGATTCACGTGTCAATAAAACCAATAATTCCTCAAGTGTCTTTGGACGTGCTTGATTTTCAGGTTCTGGAAGACTCAACGACGCCCACAATTCCTTAGCTTTTTGATATGCCATTTTTGGATCTGTAGCAATCTAAAATTAATTTTATATATCAATAAATATATGCATAAATAAATAATTGTCGCATACAAATGAAACAATGTATAAGTGAAAAATATTTCAGAGAAACATTCTAACCAGTTTAGTGACGTAAATTAGAACATGGATACATTCCGTTCCCTGATGTTTTAATGCACGTGCCTCTGCCAATGTACGACGTGTCAATCTACGCTGTACTTTCTTTGAAAATCTAGCACCGTGTTCAATTGTACGAGCTGTTTTACTCGTTAATTCCACATGGTTTACATCTATCACCGGAAATATAAATATATGTAAAGAAAATTGTATTATATTCAATTTATTTATCACGTTAACTCACCCTCGATTACTTTATCCGCTGGGTCACCTGGCAAATAACGATCAATATATTCGTCTGCAACTGTCAATGCACCATCCAGTGTGTCAACTGCAACGTTGGCGGCCTGACTACCTATTTGCGTTACACTTCCGGCACGTTTTAACATCGGTCTCACGATCTTGTTATTCATGAATTCTCGCGTGTTCCAATACAGCTGCAAATATAGAAACAGAAACATGAAGTAACGTCAATGAAAAAAAAAAAACAAAAAAAGAAAACAATGAATGGCAAAAAGAGTCATAGAAAAAATAAATATATTATTTCACTAACTTAAACATCGGCTTATTCTATTGCCATTCAAATGAATATGTTTATTATTATTAATGTTTATTTTTCAGCTCACCAGATGCGGTGGTAAATGCACTGCTGGTACTCGTTGCTCAACAATTTCAATACCACGACAAAGAAAATGATCAATGGTGGATATTGGTTTATTTAAAATCAAAATTGCCGGTATTGCTGATGCTGTTGCAATGGCAAACGATTGCTCGGCTGTGTCAAGGCCCCAATTTATTAACGAGTTCGAACGCTGACAATGATGCAAATTGTTTTAGCAATGAAAAAATAAAAATTATTAAAATAAAATATGAATATTACGATACTTCAATGAGAAATAGTTCGAAATAAATAATAATACTGATAATAATGATTAAACTTACTTTGATTTTTTTATAAACATTGCCAGCGATGTGGAAGCTACTTTCGACAATGGGTAAACTTGATAGTCGTGTAATGGACTCTAATTGCAAGTCTGATTCATGACGATTCAGATGCATTGTTGATTTTGCCATTATCATTGGTAAAGAAATGACTGAAAAATAAATTTACATAATTATTTCCACATGATTAATACAACGGATTATTGGTATAATTGTTATAAATTGATCATTGATATATGTTTAAAAGGTTGAGGTCATCGAAGGCGTGTGCAGTTGAAATGAATGAATTTCTACAGCTGATTATTATTTCTAACAAATTGCTTACTTTTAATTAATAATAGTCACGTGATAAAATGCACCCGGGATATTTTACAATTCGCCATCGTTCAAATGCATCCATTGATAAATATAAATTAGTATTTCATTAAATATATACCGATAAGTAGTTATCTATTAATATATTTAATTAATTTAATATATATTTTATTGAATGAATTTACTTTGATGACGAATTGATTGTTCATTCACCGTGTGAGAACCATTATATTTTTCAATTGAATTGATATAAAACAATTTATTTTTGTATTTAGTTTACAGCTAATCGCACACTTGATCTGTCTATATTTGTAATTAATGACGAAACACTCAAACCTTTCTTCTCTTTTTGATACATTGAAATAATATATTCATAAATTTGATATATTTATATATAAAAATGAATTTTATATTATGGGCAAGTAATGTTTTTTTTCTGTTGTTTTGCGTGTTTGAAAATGATTACCGTTATCAAAGTAATATATGAACAATCTCACCTGTTTCGTTATTACTGTTGTTATGTATTATTTGTATTATGTAATAAATAGTATAGGCGCAACGGTGAAAAAAAAAAAAAAAAAGATGACAGAGGTGATGTTGGGCGCGTTTTGGACTGAAGGACACGACGTCGACTGCCAATGTTGGAAACTGCGTGACTTGTTTTGCGATATCTTGTCGGTCGTTTGACCTATGACGCGTGTGTATGATTATAAAATATGTACAGAGTGCGATTGGAATATATCCAAGTTAATCAAAATGCCTTTATTTTCTCTGACATATAAATAAATCACTAATGCATACATGTGATTTTATTTCCGTACACTCTCTGCTTTCATCGTTTCTTTCTATTATTATGATTTTTTTTCTTTTTTTTTGTTTCAATTATTTTTCCATTTTTTTTTTTAATATTGATAATAATGAAAGGCTAATGCATACATTGGCACACGATTAGGTCATCGGAATTAATTGAACTATATTCGTTTAATCAATTAAAAAATGCCTCGAATGATATTCGAGTATAAATGACGAATTTTTTTTTTAATCAGTAAGTTACTTTTAAATTGTTAATGACATGACACTACGAGAGACATGGTTATTGTTGTACTGTTTTAACATATCATAATTCCGCTAAGAAGATAATGGATAATGTTAAAAGTCATCGATGGCTTTCAATGTCTCACATTTTTTCTTTTTTTTTTTTTTTTATTTGGCTCCATCTATTTTTTATATTTCCTCTACACTTACATTGATAGTAATACACTCATGGCAAATTGATTGTGACTTTATCGCGCGATACTATCGCCGATTCAATCTAGTAATAATATCATCCATATCAGCGTGAATATTGGAAACGTGACGTGAATACACACGTAATAAAGTCATAAATATATTTTAATATAAATTTCAATTCTAGATATTTATAAATATTTGATTGTATAATTTATATTGTTATTATTATATAATTAATATGACTACTGCTCTTCGATTTGGTTTGAATATATTTTATTTAGTCCATGTAATCGGATTTACACGAGCTGGTAAGTACGTACATTGCGTTTCAGTATATTTTTCTCAATGCTATTTATCTTACTGGTCTGATCTCATTCGTGATATGTTCTCTAACCTTAAAAAAAAATGGACAAAGCATTATAAACAGCAGTTGATAGACAATTTTATTCATAATATATTGTGGTAATAAAAACATGGATGATTGCATATGATTGGACGACATTCAAAAAAAAAAACTTATCTCTTTAAGACATTTAATGTAATATTGCATAAAATTCAGATGATTATTATTATTTTTTATCATCGTTGTTTTATTTTAATTAGCATGGGTTAGTCCACCGTTTATAAAACCTGACAAACTTGATCCCGCTGTGAAAACTTGGTCCTATGTTGATAGCATTAAACAAACGAATATTGGATTGGAAGAGGAAGTTGCAAATGTTTGCATCGCAGAAATTAATTATGACGGTTATAATCAATTAATATTTAAATTCTAGTATGTAAATAATTCGAAATTATTTCAATATAAATAATAAATATGACATTTTAGGCGATATTCAACCGCAATTTGGGGCATTCACTAGTTCCAACAATTATGCACTTGGTGGAGTAATTAAAAAAAGTGAAAACAATCGATATGGAATTTACATTACGAAAAAACAGGATTATGAAACGGAAATTATGCGCGAATACAGATTTGAAATTGTTATTGGTACCTGGAGCTATAATATTGCATTAAATATTTTGAATATTGATGATAATCCGCCGGTGATTCAACCAAACAGCCGAAATTGTGCAGTTGAAGTTTGTTCGCCTATTACTATTTTTAATTATTTTGATGATGATCTTACAATTGATAATGCAAATTGATAATGAAGTTAATAATGTTATTAGGAGAATTATTCAGGACGTTCAAATTGTTCATATACTATTCGCGATGCTGACGGTTGGATTGATCAAGTTAGATTGACATTTAAATCTATGGTGAGTGTTCCAAATGTTTCATGAGTTTGTAAAACATTATTAAGAAATATTTGTATTTATTGTTGAATGATATTTTTAAAAGCCTGAAGAGGGTTTCGACAATTTTGAATTCCAACTTGAAAGGGTTGGCGGACTCGATAAGGATTATTTAGTGATAGCTTACCTCAACATTGTCAAGTCCTTGGATTTTGAGAGCATAAACATGTATATGTTAACGATGAACGCTATGGTAATAAATTACAAATGGAATATTGAATATTTAAATGTGTGGAATTATACAATTTCCTGTTTTCTTTTTTAATTTATGTAAAAAATTAAAAGGATGGTGCTGAAAATGAATCAAATATGTTGACAGCTGTTGAAGTAATTGATATGCCCGATGAACCACCAAAATGGACGCGTCTGACGGCATCAGAAACTATTCAAGAGAAATCGTCAAAAGTAAATGCGAAAAGAAAAAAATTTTACAACTATTACAAATCAATTTTTTTTTTTTCAATTTCACATGTAAGATATTGATTATTATTCTTAGACAATAGCTCTGTTGGCAATTGACGGTGATGTCCAAATAAATGCTGAAATAAATTATAAAATAATCCCAGCAAAAGGTATTGAAAGATATAACTGATTTTAGATATTTATATTGATTGAAAATTTAAATAAATTTCAGATGAAGAGAATTTATTCACGATAGAAACAACAACTGGAAATATTATAATTCATCCAATTGATCGTGATACACTGAAGAAAGAAGTATTTAAGTTTGATGTTGTTGCATACGAAAAGGAAAATATTAGCTCGTCAATTAGTGCCACAATAATTGTTATTGTTGAAGATATAAATGATCATATACCGGAAATATCTCCGGATGAATTGTCAATTAATATCAAAGAGGAAACATACATGACTCTTGACTTTAAACAACCAATTACAATTTCAGATATTGATTTGGTAAGTGAAAAAATCGAATAATCTTCATATTTTATAAGATTTTGATGAATGAAATTTGGGTTTATATCGATATATATTTTTTGACATTTCAGGCTGAAAATGCGCAATATACTGTATGTCTCATTGATGACTCTAAATATAATTGGAGTTCAGCCTTCTTAATTGTTCCAAATAGTGGCTATCAAACGAATAATTTTACAATTTCAGTTGTCAATGCATCGCTGTTGGATTACGAAGATGAAAATTGGCGACATATGAAAATTAAAGTACCACAGGACAATATTAAATAGCATAAAGTATATAACATTGACATTCGCAATTGTATTTATTATAAAATTTTACAGATACGGTCGACTGAAGTCTATAACAAATTGCATATTGACGAAAAAATTATTGAAGTAAATTTAATAAATTGGAATGACGAGTGGCCTATTTTTCAAAATGATACCGTTCAAGTTTCTATACCGGAAGACGTTGAAGTGGGATCTTATATCGCGACAATATTCGCCACAGATCGCGATATTGACGATAATGTCACGTCAGTATTCATTAAATAAATTTTTCCCGCGAACGTCAAGCTTTGAAACAACTAAAAATGATAATTCAATTGTATTTTAAAATACTTTCAGACATTCTTTGGTAGCACAAAAAGCATTGACAATTGATGAAAAATCCGGTGTCATCGTGACATCTAAAGACGATGCACTTGACTTTGAATCAATTCCAATTGTTGTCGTTCAAATAGTCGCCACTGATTTAGCCAATCAAAAAACTTACGCGACATTAACAATCAATGTAATCGATGTCAATGATGTTCCACCAATACTAAATTTAGTAAGACATGATAACGTGAATTAACGAGGAATAATTCCTGTTGTATTAAAAAAATATAAATGATTGGTATTTCAGCCGCAGACAACTCCGTCATTGATGGAAGAAGTGAAAATTGGAACGAAAATTGATGCAAAAATTGAAGCCACTGATGTAGACACTGACGCACATTTGATCTTTACTATTAATTGGGAGTTGACAACTGCGCGAAAAAGTGGCGTCATCGTCAATGAAACTCTGTATCGCGAGTAATTCAACAAAATAATTATAGTACAATGTTAATAATAAACTGATTGAATCGGTTAATTGAAAATTGAATGAATTGAAATTTGTTCTAGGCATTTGGCTATAGAAACAACATATTGCAATAATAATACACGATTGGCTAATGGAACATTGGCTGTAACTGGACGAATTGATTATGAAGCTTTTGACGTCATCTTTATTTATATTGTCATTACTGATATCACAACTGTACACAATGTTAATTCTTCATCCGGTAGGTGAATAGTACATAACTACAATACATTTCCATATACAAATATAAAAAATAGATAATATTTCAGCATCAATTACACTTAATATCAATGACATCAATGATAATTATCCGGAATTTCGGGGTCATCAAGCGATGAATGTCAGTGAAAATCAAGTGGCTGATACGTTGATTGGTGCAATCACAGCTACTGATGCTGATGGACCACTCTACAATCGAATATCATATTATATTGAGTGAGCATAACAGTTGTACTAGTTAGAAAACGTTTAAAACATCAATTTTATTTTATTTTTAGAGCAATTAATAACACAGCGGACTATTTGATTCAAATGAATGATGAAACAGGAGAGATTAGAGTGCAAAAAGATCGTGCAATTGATGCGGAAATATATGAATATATTTATTACAATGTAACAGCAACAGATGGAGAGAATAATAGTACAATGCTGGTATTTATTTTAACTTTGAAGATAAAGAAAAATGTCTTTACTTTTTCACGTATTTATTTATACATGAATTTATTTTTCGATCGTTTTTTTTTAGTTGACTATATACGTTATTGATATGAATGATGAAGTGCCCTATCTTCTCAACGATCAATTTGATTTGACAATTCATATACCAGAAAAATCACCGAATGGAAGAGAAATCGTTAGAATAGTTGGCAAAGATAATGACAGAACTCGTAAATACTGAAATTTAATATTAATAGATTCATTTTACATATATATATTAATTATATTTGATGTACATAAATTTATTATTTTCTCTTTCAGATCCCTATAATAATGTATCGTATCTTATTAATACGAATTATTCAGCGCCATTTCAATATTTTAATTTGGGCAGATTTGATGGATTGTTACAAGTCAGTTTAAGTGACGGACACATACTCGATCGAGATTTTGGTGCAGCAAATTATATACTAAATTTAAAATTACGTGATAATTATCTGGAAGATGGTGTGACGTGTATGTTTGTTAGATGATATTGTTATCAACTTGATTTTGTTAAATGAAGTTGATAATTAGAAGTCACTTATTTTGTGTTACGTTTCAACCTTTTTTTCTTTTTCTTTATATTCAGGGAATACCAACGCACTCGATACAATTGTAACAGTAATTTTGGATGACATTAATGATCAAATACCTACATTACCGGATATGAGTGATGAAATTATAGAAATCAGTGAAATAACAAATAAAGTGAGGAAAAAAAAAATATTGAAGCGATAGTGAAAAAAATATTTGTTTTTTTTTATTGAATATTTTTAAATATTTCATATTATTTTAATGATTCTATTTATTGTAGAATGTTTCAGTTGTTACCATCACAGCTGTAGATCACGATGATCCACTTACAAACAACACTAAAGTTGATTATAAATTACTTAGCGTGACATTTCTCATTGATGAATTCGCTCATGGTCCTTCGGAAAATTGTCAAATTCCATTTAATGCTGCGACAGTTGATGCTAAATATGCGCAAATATACACGAATAATGAACTAAGAGGATGTTATGGTACTTGGGCACTGGAACTTTATGTAAGTCTTGGACAAAAAAATGTAGAAAAAATTAAATTAAATTGTATTAAAAAAAAATATTGGGGTTTTTTTGTAGGTGCAAGATCGTGGAACAAACCCAGGGCCTCTGAATGATACGAAGATATATCACATTAAAGTAACTGACTATAATTATTACGCACCAATAATAGTGTTTCCAATACAAGGGAAGACTATTGCACTCAGTCAAAATCAAGAATTGCATAAAATATTAAAAACTTATGATATGCAAATATTGAATGATTTTACAGCGACTGATGATGATTATGGTGCGAGTGGGCAAGTTACGTTCTCAATATCGAGTGAAAGTATGAATGGAAGTAATTCAGTTAATGATTTAAATGGATGGAATTAATCATATAACATTTTTATTTATTCTTCTTCTTTTTTTTTTTTTTTCGAATTTAGATGGTGATTACAAATATTTTGAAGTTGTAAAGACACATGAAAATTCCGCAAAGCTTCAATTACGTGAGTGGCCGAATTTCGAGAAACAAGACCGATTCAAAGTAATTAAATAATAATTATGAAATGCCATTAATTGCTGGATGATTTTATCAAGGCAATTAATAATTTTTGTTTTCTCTTTTTTCGTTATCAATTTTCAAGTTAATTGTTACCGCGACTGATGGAGGAATTCCGTTGAAAAATATATCGCAACACGTGACAATTATTTTTGTTTCCTCCCCGGATCCCGAGTTCATTGAAACTGACTGGACAGTTTGGATAAAGGAGAATAAAACAGGTTTAAATTTTTCACAATTGATTCCTGCGGCACGAGACAATATCAATGAAAATGGCGGCAGCATTGACATTTACTATTTTATCGATAATAAAGGTTGGTAATAGAATTAAACAATAAAATTATTTAACAGTGGAAACAGTTTTTCAATAAGTTAATAAAAAGAAATAAAATTTTATCACATTCAGTAGGTGACTATCAATACTTTAATCTCGCTAGCTCAACGAGAAATTTAACAGTGGTGAAGGAATTGGATAGAGAACTGCAAGACATAATGCACATTCTTGTTATTGCAACTGCTAACAAAGATGGTCCGCCACGAGAACCAAAAAAAAAAGCTACATTGAATATAACCATTGTGGTTTTAGATGAAAATGATAACGCGCCGATTTTTCAAACGAAATTTTATTCGGCAGGTGTGGCAATGGAAGACAAAATCGATAAAATCATTGTATCAGTCAAAGTATGTAATTGAATATATATCTCGGGAAATATAGAAATTAATTGCCAATTGATCAATTGTGTGTGTTTCAATTTCAGGCAACAGATGCGGATTTGAATGATACACTGACGTATTCAATTATACCTGGAACTATCACTACTTCCGACTCATCACTGGCGGGAATAAAAAATCCATTTTATTTAAATGGCGATACTGGTGAATTTTCATTAAAATTTTCCGCCACAAGTGATATGAAAGGATTTTTTTCATTCAATATTACTGTTCATGATGCAGGTAGATATCAAATAATATCCATAATTTCATTCTATGCACATGCATTTTTATTAATTGAAAAATTTGTTTCCGCAGTAAATCACAGTGACACTGCACAAATACAAGTGTATATTGTTTCACAGACGAATCGTGTCGTTTTTACATTCCAAAATAACGCCGCATATGTGAAGGAAGAAGAGATGTTTGTGAGTGAATAATTGAAAACAAATGAGAATAAACTCAATAATAAGTGGGTATATAAAACAATTTAATTAAGCTTGAATTTTTTCAATGCAGGTAATTGAATCTTTCTCAGACACGTTTGGATTCATATGCAATGTGGATGATATAAAGAGCAGTATCGATAATGATAATAAAGTATTAGATAACATTACAACATTGATGTCACACTTTATCGATTTAAAACATAATTTGCCCATCGCGTCAGACGTTGTTATTTTGTACGAATCCAATTTTTTTAACACTGCATCTCGACTTTAACTAATCGAAAAAACACTTTAAAAACTATATTTGAATGTGTTTACAGAGCCTCTGGCGATTTACAAACTGTAACAAACTTAAAAGCACGACTTCAAACAAGATCGCTTTATTTAATTGATATGCCAACAGGAAGTTCATCAGTTACTCAAGATATTCAGCAAACAATTCAATGGATTTTAATTTGTTTGACAATATTCTTTTCTCTTTCATGCGTTGGATTGATCGTCATGTATTATATACGTACAAGAAGGCAATTATTGATTGAATAAATTAATCAAAATCTTTAATACAATATTGAAGTAAACTATAAAAATGGTGTTTGTTGCAGATTGTCGCAGAGACTTGACAAAATGGCACTAGATAGTAACGTCGGAACAGAGGAAACGGAATCGAGTCGTGCTGGCATTGTTCCGACAACTAATCAATTTGCCATTGTCGGTTCTAATCCAATTTGGAGTACAACTAAAAAATCAGTAGATAATTGCGATGACAATGTAAGTCAAACAAGTGGGGATTCAAACTTGATAGGTGTTGAAGACAATCCCATTTTTAATTGCACCAATGACATCATGAAAGATGAAAGAGTGTACAAAGAACAAGTAAGTTCATGAAAATTTATTGCTATTCATCAACTTTTAAATAGAAATTGCGGCGAGTACGTAATTGACCTACGAGTCAATAACTGATGTTGTTGACAAGTAATTTTAATTTATATTCTCATATTATACCAATTTTTATCTTAAATATATAGATAAAAATTTTCTCCAATCATCCACTTTTATTTTTTTATTTCACTTTCAGGATGACGAAGAAAAATATATTCCTAAAATAATATTCAACGATCCACATTACAATAGCAAAAATTCCGACAATGAAAATACTTGCTAACATTATCAATGAATAATTCAAGAAACAAAAATTAACTAATCTCCGATTAGAGAGATAATTAGTGAAGTAATTAATACCTTCGCTTATTAATATCAATCAACATAATAACCAAAAAAAAACAAGTATTGTTGATAAGTATTATTTCTTAGAATTCGTGTGAATGTTATTATTGTAAACGATGAATAAAATCAAATTGATAACAACGATGCAATTAAATATCGCCACACCCCTCTCTCGCTCTCTCTCTCTCTCTCTCTCTCCCTGTCACGCTAGTAAAAGATCTAAAATTACTATCAATCAGTATCAATAAAGATGCAAATCAGCTGGTATGGTTGTCATACAGTTCGTCTGTGCGACTTAATTAATTCATCACACGAATACACGTGTCAGACATAATGCAACAAGTGACGCTTATAAAAACGATTGGTATCGTCGATGCCATCGCCTATCGTCCAGTTTCATATCACCATCAATGTGGATCTCCATAGACTGCTCAAACAATTGTGTTGTTAATAATCGCCATCTATTTTGCACATAAATAAACATTATTAGTACGAATATAAACTGCCACGAAACTAAACACTAAGAACGTATCGAAATTTATTGAAGAGTAAAAAAAGATAGGGCAATATTTCAATTGAATTATTACGACAGATTAAATAAATAAATAAAGATAAAAAAAATGACACACCGAAATAGCGAAAATGTTTTGAATGACACGGAGTGTATTGAAATAGTTAAAAAAAAACTGCAACGTGATCTAATGGACGGATTTTCATTGGTGAGCTATCAAATAATTTCTATTGACGGTACATCAGGTTATATGGGACAATATTTCACTTTGAAGACAATTGTGGCGCATGAAAACGATCCCATGAACACAAAAATGATTAATTTTTTTGCTAAACTTCCGCCACTATCAAATAGCCCACTATATGAATTCAATGAAGAACATGGATCGTTCACTAAGGAAGTGGATTTGTATACAACAGTATTTCCAAAAGTATTATTTGGATCCGATAAATATTCCATTATACCTGAATGTTTTCTGGGATTAAAAAATGATATTATTGTTCTGGAAGATATGACGGTGTTGGGTTACGGAATGGTAGATAAATTTATGCCATTTGATTTGAATCATTGTGCAGTTGTGATGAAGACATTGGCGAGATTTCATTCGAAATCATTGATTTTTGAAGCTGTACATCAGAAAAATATCAATGAAGAATTTTCACACTGTTTGCATGAAACACTTTTTCCAATTAAAGATGGTTTGGGAAAACAATTGTTCGACGCTTCTGTCAAAGGATTATTGTCAATGATTGATCTTGTCATGGAATTAAACGAATACAGTAGAGATAAACTGAAAGCAAAAATTAAAATGTGTTCAATCAATCATGCTAAAATGCTTTCACCATCAAAAAAATTCAAAAATGTTTTATGCCATGGCGATCTATGGACAAACAATGTTCTTTTTAAATATAATTCCACGAATAATCCGATTAATTGTTGTCTCATTGATTTCCAATTAGCCAGGTGAGATTCTAAAAAATTAAATGAATACACATTTTTTAAATTGTTGACTTTCGATATCGTCTTTTTTTTTTTCTATTGCCAAATTTTAAACTTAATCGAATTTTTGCCTTTCAATTGCTTCAGGTATAATCCACCAGCTCATGATATTTTGTGCTTTCTTCAATTTACAACAACACGAAAGTTTCGCAATGACAATGCTAATGAACTGTTTAAGATTTATCATGAGAGCATGGCAATGTCACTTACAGAAGCGGGATTGGATTACAAAACAATTTTACCATGGAATGAATTTCGCCAGTCTATTAATGAACTTTATATAATGTGTATGGTACATGGGCTTTTGAATACAACATTTATGCTCCTACAGCCACGAACTATTGATCAATATTTTATGAATGGGCTTGAACAGTTGGGTGATATAATGTTCCGTGATAGAACCCCATTGATTTGCAACGAGTATCGCAATGAAAAAACATATCGTGACAGAATATCAGATGCAATTATCGAATTACACGACAGAATATTCACAGATTGTTATATAAATAACTAAGTCAAGGATTGAAAGATTGACGGGGGGGGGGGGGGGGGGGGGG
>CAJUYH010002043.1:0-43126 GCA_910591685.1 Galerucella tenella | reverse complement strand
AGGGGATGGTGATATGCCTCTCTCAGTAGCTGTAACTATCGCGGGTAGCAATGCCTAGTGCAAATTTGACTGTGGTAAAGTTTGTAGTTTTTTTTATAAATAATAAACCGGTGTCACAGACCGGCGCGACTGATTACGTTACAGTTTTTTCAGTGATGAAGTAAGTAGCAGATGTTTTCTCAAGCTTCGCCTCAAAGAAATAACAGACCAAGAAACAGCTGCTGCAGAAGTTAATGTTCCACCAGGTCGATGTGCCGAGTGTGGGTGGCGGAAAAATCGAAAAACGAGGTTTTCCTGCTATCAGTGCAATACTTATATGTGTTTGGAGCATTTAACACTCGTATTGTTCTAGGTGCAAACAAACCCCGACAGAAGTGGAATAATTAGGAAATTTTATTTTTAATACATTTAGTATTATTTAGAATATTACTTTTTGTTATATTTTTCTACTCACAATGTTGTTTTTTTTTTATTTTTGTACCTAAATAAAGTTCTACATTTTTGAAGTTATTTTTTTCATCTATTTTTTTTGCGGATAAAAAATATGTTTTATATGTTAAAATTTAGTGATAATATTTAATAATGATCAGTTAAATAATATGTCGACGGTCAAACGACAAAAAAGGTTGAGGAAAAAAAATTTTGCAACCCGGTCTGAGAGACAGTGCGCGACCAAACTCGCTACAAATATTCGCGCGACCACTGGAGGGTTAAATCCCAACATGACCAAATGGTTACACACACAGGTCGTGAGGCCAATGATAACCTATGGATCAGTTGTCTGGTGGCCCAGGACACTGCAGATTGGAGCGCAGAGGCAGCTAAGTGGTATTCAAAGGCAGGCCTGCCTAAGTATCACGGGGGCCATGAAAACGACTCCGACCGCAGCCCTGGAGGTAATAGTAAACCTACCACCACTACATATCCTCATACAAGGAAATGCAAGAGCTGTTAGTCACAGATTATTACAGGGACCTTCTCCGATAAGCCAAGAACACGGTAAGGTCTACAAAGAGCTATATGAATAAATAAAGGCGGATCCAATACTGGGAATGCCAACGGATCAGATTGCCCCACAATATAGCTTTAAAAACGACTATACAGTTTACATTCCAGAGAGAAAGGACTGGGAAGCAGGGCCTCCTATAACAGCGAGTCTCAACTGATACACTGATGGCTCGAAAACAGACTCCGGAGTAGGAGCTGGAATATATGGGGTACAAGAGAAGATCAGGATCTCTCTAAGCCTAGGGAAACATGCTACTGTCTTTCAGGCAGAGGTACTGGCGGTGCAATGCTGTGCAGAAGAGTTGATGAGACAGGAGTTCGATAACCAAAGAATCGTCATCTACTCCGACAGCCAAGCAGCACTTAAGGCGATACGCTTATATAAGATAACATCGAATCTGGTGTGGGAGTGTCGGAAGGCCCTAAACAGACCTAGTAGTCATAATAGAGTGACCCTAGCATGGGTACCAGGCCACCAAGGAATAAAAGGCAATGAAAAGGCTGACGAATTAGCCAAGCAGGGAGCGACGGAGGTCATGATAGGGCCAGAACCTTCCTGTGGAATTGCAAAATGCCTTAGTAAAGAGAGCATCCACAAATGGATAAACAACCAGGCGTTGCGCTGGTGGTATGAAACCCCAGGACAAAGACACGCAATATTGTTCCTTAAAAGCCCTTCGACAAAACGGTCACACGACCTACTAAGTCAAAGTCGGGAAACGACGAGGATGATGGTGGGAATGCTGACCGGACATTGTAGGCTGAGGAAACATATGCACACAATTGGCCTTGCAGATGACAGCCCATGCAGGTTCTGCCAGGAAGAAGAAACCGCGAAGCACATACTCTGTGAGTGCGAAGGCCTAGCAAGGGTGCGGTTTCACTTATTCGGAGAAGAAAAACCGAGGGCAGAGAGCTACGCAAAGGAGGCGGTATCCAGGCTATTAGGTCTAATAGAAAGAATAAAGCTAGATATTGAGCTTCAAATATAGGGAAGACCACAATAGATCTGCAAAGGTCGCAGTGGGATAGGACAAAGAGCCACTCCAATTATTATCTAATCTTATCTAATCTACGCCTTTCTTATAATTGTAAACTGTTGGGTTAATTACAATGTACCTTATATAATTACCGAATTGGTTAGGATAACCTTACATGACTTATAGATCTAAAATAGATCGAACGATGAGAAAGCATCGAGAAATACACGTCAGACACCTCTAGTCTCGCATCACAGAAACATGCTCACTGGCCAAATCACACAAATATTCTAAAGTGATGAAACTACAACTCCAAACCGATTACAGACAACTTAAAATTTATCCAATTTCAATTGCATTAGAATATATTGTGAGTGCATCATTGTATTGTTGTTCTAAGTTTTGATATTTCATTGCATTCCACTCTTCACTGCAATCGATGTTTTTTCATAACATATTTTTTGTTTCTGCCACAGTGGCAATGCAGGGGAGTTTTCTTTTCCCAGAAAAATATATTGTACAATACAAATACTGTTAAGCCTATAATAGAAACAGGGTCTTCAAGTTAGTACTATTGATAACTTAGTTGTTATTGGAGCTACAAAAAAACAAGCAGCTTTAGTGATATTCATATGCAAATTGATGCAAACGGGTATAAAATAGCAGCGATGCCAATTTCACTCCCAGCTTGTTTCATAGACTGTTTTATTGGTAGAGGAAAATAGATAATATGGAGAAAAACAACTCACCTTATGCGTGACTCGATGATTATCAATGGCAAGGGGTAAACATCGTCCGCTAAGCACTCAACTTTTATTATGCCATATTCAGCATCGACTTTTTTCAATATAAGTTCTTTGCCAGGCACTGGAAGAAAATTAATAATTTTATTGTTAATATAATCGAATAGCATCATTATTATAGAAACAAGAAGCTTATTTTTACAAGACAAATCAAATTGCAGAATTTCACATCACATTTCCTGGATTGATGAGTTTTTGCCCAAGTATTATCAGAATATCGGGCTATTGTCGACATAGCTATATACAGTACGTCCATCTAGCAACGGGTGAATTCATTATTAGCTGGATGAACAATAATGTTGGAAATTCCCCAAACAAGTCGATTTTTGATTTCAATTCACTATTTTTTCGAATTATAATTGAATGTACAGGGTGAAAGACTTTCGTGTGATCACATCAACACCAATCTTTTTAATGAAATATCCAACCTCTTTTGTTCAATTTCAGGATTTCTCTCGCTGAGCTCATTCCAGAAATGCATCACATTGGTACAGGGCGAACAAAAATACAATAAAAATTGTTCGTCGAAAGCTATACGTCACTGAATGTAATACACAAATTAAATATGCTATTACTATGATACACTAGCATATACAAACAAACGAAAGTTTACAATAAATGTTCAAATTGTTCTCCATTGGTAGTTAGACAATGACTGAACCGGGCATTTCTCTCGTCTTTAGCATTCTGTAGATATCTGTCACCATTAAAATATCCTTCCCAAAAAAAAATTTCCGATTATGTGATTATTGATAGGCCTCGCCCGGACATTTCTTTTCTGCGTGTGCCCATCCCTCATCCAACGCGTATTACGTTTAAAACAAATCCAACAATTAGGTCTATTTACATCTTCGTTGAGGCAAAACGTTGCCCCATTAGGAAGACAATTTTAAAGAATGAAATAAAACAATTAAATTTGTTCAATGTTCATTATATTTAAACTTATGTTTAATTTAAACTAGCGACGCTTTTTCCCAGCACAGTAGCTTCATGAAACAAGTGGAGGTAATAACTTACTTGCGCGATCCATCTTGTTTATTTACAGCATCGGTTGTCAGGGCGGCGGGTTGTGTTTACTGGTTTTTAAGTCCAACACGTCGGTAAGTGATTTAATCACCGTTCAGACGTCGGTAAGTAAATTACTTACCGACGTCTTAGCCCTACATACATTTAAGTGGTCCTAAATAATTTATTACTCCATTCATCACACAAAAGAAGCAAAAAAATGAGAAGATTTATATTTTTCCAATGAACAGAACCGAACAGAACAATTGAGATATAATCTTATGTTTCACAGAGGATGCATTTGTCTGTTGATAAAAAATATCTTAAAAACACTTAGCAACTGCCCAACGATTATTAAATTATATCATTGGCAAGTCGGCAACCACCTAGATACTTAATAGCAAAATGCGAATATATTTCAAACTGATCGAGGAGTATGAATGTCACTTTTCACTTTCCGTTTCGAAGAAATTCAAATTATTTCATTTGAAATTTATTTTAATACGATCGCGCCAAAAATTGTATGCGCATCTCAAACTTGAAGGGTTTTACCGGTTTCCAGCTCTCCCTTGCTGTCGACCGGTACCGTTCTCAATACTTAATATATTAATTAGGTTTTTACATTACAAGTTGATTTTATCGTTATTACTTTATAAATTCATTGGGCAAATTGAGAACAAGGAATAAAAACGTCTGTTCTCCGATCCAGATAATTCGTCAATAATATGGAATAATGGAAATTCGATATCAGCGTTAGTGAATGAAAAAATAATAGTATATTAAGTACTAAGAACGGTGAGGGTTGTTTACCGGTCGACAGCAATGTTTGGAGGCTGAGCGTGGCGAAGCCTCCAATTTTGCTGGAGACCGGTATTACCCTTAACGTTCGAGATACTTATACGTTGAAAATGAGGACAGCATAGTATTGAAGTCAAATGGAGTCATTGCTGATATTTTCCACTGAATATGGAATACTTAGTAGCCACCCCTACACATATTGTGTTTGGGGACATTAATATGAGTAGTATTATCTTATGATTTTTTTCTACACCCGTGTTATAACAATGCACTTATATGCCCATAATCCGTTCCATAATGATACCCATTACGATACAGATTTTTCATTACGATACAGATTTCTGATCAATAGAAACCCATAATTTTCCAATCAAGCATGCTGTGCATTTGACGTTATCCTATGTTTCTATGTAATTATTTTAGATGTCAAAATCAGTACGTATTGAATTAAACTTCCATAATTTATCAAAATGTCTGATATCAGCGAAATAATAACCATCGACTCCTCCACACATATCGAAGGAAGCAGAGAATGCAGTTCTAAATATTTTCCCCCAAAAATCTAAGAAAGTGTACGAAAAGCTTCATCAACGGTTTATGGACTGGAGAAATACAAATCAGATTTCGACATTCTGCGGAAATGCTGAAGTGCTAAGTATGTAGTGATAATAATTATAATTGGTTCTTTTTATTATTAACAATATTAAAAATATGATTAAACGTTAATTTTATAATGTGCTTGTTTCCTTGGATTTATTCTATTAATATTATTTTCTCAATTTATGAATTTTGAAAAATTAACAGTTTTCCAAATTTTTCATGGGTTTTTTGAAGCTCTGGCAGCGTTGTACGAAAACCATTTGTATTTTCAGTTTTACTTGGTAGAATAGGTACCGTACGCCATTTGTACGTTTGACAGATAGGCGCCATGTTTTTCCGCGCTTCTTACCGATGCCGCATAGCTTCAGATAAACTTGCCAAACTATAGTAGGTAGCTTAGTTTTCATGGAAAAATGTATTCTCTGCAAGATGAAATTGAAATGGTAGCCACAGCTAGACAGTTTGATGCTGCTTATCCTGGAAGAACTGCCACTCATAAATACGCAACTGAATTAATGCAGGAATATTCGAAAACAGGATCAGTTCGCAATGAAAAACACTAAACACAACGAGTAGTCCATATTGCTGGAACATATTTTATTGTATAAGCATGGATGGTGAGTCTTATCTGCAATAATTTAAAGAAGCTGCTATTGTATATAACAAAAGTACAGTTTATTGAATTCAAATCAGGATTAGTACTAAGAAAGCAGTCCGGCAACGCTGAGAAAATATTGCACCTCTATTTTTCACCAGCCAGAATAGCGTGGTTGCTTGTGAGAAACCGGGGAATAGAACCGATAAAAGGTTAGGTTATAAATGTATTAAACAGTTCATTATCGTGATATCACAAAATAATATGAAACACGTGATAACTCTTTCTACGTTTTATTATGAACAGCTATCAATGCCGAAATAACTTCAATACTGGGAAATGTATGTCAGATGCTTTGCTAACGTTTCAAGAAGATGGGGCACTTCCACATTACGCTATTGATGTGAGATAGTATTTAAACGAATCATTTCCTGCTTGGTGGATGGGTAGATGAGGTTTAATGTTGGACTGACCACTCAGGTCACCTGATACCCGATTTCAACCCACTAGACTGTTCCAAAGGGCTGTTTGAAAACCAAAATGTATGTGTTACATATCATCTATGGATGATTTACCTCAGCGAATTATTAAAAAATGTCGACAAATGAACCCAGAAATGGTACATGATGATCAAAACTCATTCGAGGCCTGATTGTATCATGGTGGGAACAAATGAAAGTCAATTTGAGAACCTCTAAATAATTTAATATTGTTTTGTTGATATTATGTTACGAATCTAAATGTTATTACTAGTACCTAAATTGGAGTTATCCGTAGCTCCTAGCTGATTGACTTTAAGCTTATGTATTATAAATTTTTGTAATACTCTCTTAAAGGAGGATCCAACAATGCAATATTGTATAGGGTGTTCCTTTTCCTGCTCAAAGAATTGAGAGGGGTGGCCATTTGGGGGAGAAGGTTAATGTTACAACGTCTACATACATGAACAAAATGACGTCCCCCTTTATTATGTAGATTGGATAGTTTTCATTGAAATACTACGTATAGTTTTTTGTATCTTTTCCTGCGAAGCTTCCATGATTCACAAAATAAGAAACTATTTCAAATGACCAAATGTTGAAATTGATCACAACCAGCGGATATAACAAAAAAATGGAGTACCCATTATTCCTTCGATATTTCTTCCTAAAAATTAAACTGCGGGTGAAATAATAGGGAGTTTTGCCTCAAATGACCACAAGGAAACTTTTGATAAATTGATTCCTGCAATGCTATAATTTACATTCGCACATGAGAATTCTGGAACTGCTGTCTAGTGTTCTTTGAATTGATGTCCGCTACACATACAGAACAGTCGTAGATATATTTCGCTTTGATGGAAAAACACTGAGAATGCTTTTATGAATAACTCTCATTTACTTGAGGGATTGGAGGATAAGGTCCAAGAACAGTAGCTATTTGTATCACTTTTTGTAATTACAAGATAAAATGGGTGAAGTGAATGGAATAAAGCCTACACGCCATAAAAGTGGTGAAATCATGATCTTACATGGTGTATGTACCTATGTGTAAATTTTGGGGTGAAATTTACTGGGACCCAAAATATAAATATTGTGCTTCCTCACTCTCACTAAGTTTTTGCAGACAGTCTCAGAGACTAGCTTCTTTCCCGTAGGAATTTTGGGTTCTTCTCTTATACTAGGTACATTCTTCTTGGGATCCAGGTCTATGTGTCCTAGATATTTTCAGCAGTCTGATATCCCTTTTGCTCCGGCTTTAGCAATTATTCCCAATATTACATTGGAGCTAATACTGCAAAACAGTCTATTGAGTTACTAGGGCAGGAAATGAACTTAAGCTCAGGCTACTGGTGCGTTCGCCAGTGAAATACACAACTGCCTCTACTACCAAATAAACTGAATAATAAGGAATTGTAACTCAAAACTCAAAAACCTTCACACACCTCTCAACTTCACACAAAATATCAGTATACACTCCTGTTGGAAATTGCGTCCCAGACTAAGCTTTCATTTGCAAATTTCACTTCACACTTGTATCTAATATTGTCAGTAGTAATACCCCTAGGGTCTTGATAATACCGAGATAATTTTGTCATAGAGAATGCTGAAAGCGTGTTGCTTGATAATAGCCCAAGGCCGCAGGCCGAGTGCTTTTATCTTCGAGCAACACGCTTGAAGGAGGAAGGAGTATTTATCAAGACCCGAGGAGTATTCGATAAGATAATTTTTTACTTTGTATCTCTCAAAAAATTGATTGCCAATCTGATGTTCAATAATTTTCAATACAAACTTTATCAATTTTAATGAAATAGGTAGTATTCATTTTTATTTAAAACTACAGTTGTGAAAAGTACAATTGGTAAATTAATTGAATCGTTAGATGCAATACCTAATTTTCGCGACATTTTTAATCCAGTTGTCAGTTTGACGTTTAATTAATGTTCAATAAAAAGTAAACACCAAACTGAAAACACCACATGTAGGGTATTATCCTTAGAACATAAAGTAGTAAGGAAGGAGCGTGTGCTACATCTCCCATAATAAATAAAAGAGACAAAGTCGGCCATTTTGGATAACCATTTTATGGGCGTATCATTTTGATTTTTTAGTTTACAAACAAATATATCAAATTTATTTTCAACATATCATTATTATTTAGAAAGCTTCTAGCTTTTATATCATTTTATAATACACTTGTTACTTACAATATTTTCTATTCTACTAAATTTTAAGTTATTGAAAATATTAATTCCATTTTATAGAAATAGTTTTATCCTAATTAAAATTGGGTACGGCGCCACTGATATATTCTATTACACGGCGGCCATTTTGGATAACCATCCTGGTTAACTGTCCTTGGCGTAAGGATCCTTCCTTACTACTTTATGTTCTAAGGTATTATCGCTGTAATACAGCGGTGATTGGATGAAATTTGACACATGACTTGAAATTAAGTAATTTGATTGGTTACTATATCCAGTAAAAATTATCAGGGAAATCCTCCACGTTGTCCTTATGTATTCCATCATTTCCCTTCATTTCAGAATTACTCAAAGTGAAATACTTTTTGTTATCTGGAATAATGATATTTTCATTGGCAAAGTTGACGACTGTATATTGGTTCACGAATAAGTTTTTGGGTCTATCGATATTTTAGACCATCTCTTCTCAATTCCAACGATATCGTACTCTTAGAAGATCTGTATTGATAACTAGTTCACTTTTCAACCTGGTTTTTGCACTTCCCACCAAAGTGCTATGGAAAAAAACATTTTCAGTGGTCACGTAATATCCCGAATTTCATAAATGTCTTATTCTTCTGGAAATATTGTATTTACCATCATTTCCGTCTGCTTCCATTCGTTATAATATAGGTACACGCACTGCTTACCTGTACCAGAATATCGAAGCCAGCGTTTTTCCATCCGAACAAAACTCCCCCTTTGTTATTTGAAACAAGTGATAGCTAAAGTTTTATCTGCAAAATATGCAAACGGTAGATACTTAAATGCCACATGTGACATTGGAACATCGGAACTCCATTTTGTATACCTAATCATGTAACATTTCGGAGAAGCAGCTCACTCCATGGCATTGGTTTTTTAAATCAAAGCTTCTGCTTAATTGAAAACAGCATGTTGAAGAATTCTATTTTATTTTTAAATACATTCAAACGAGAGTCCTCAGCTGCTTAATAACGGAAAAACCCAACTTTTGAATAAGCCGGTGTGAACAAGTATAATTTGCACGTGATCTTTCCATATTTTATGCAATATATTATTGGAACTTTAGTTCTTTATGCCAGGTTATGTTTGAGCGACCAGGGGTCGCGACGCAAAAGATCTGACCGTTACGCGTTACGTTACGAAACGTTACGTTACATTTCTTCGTTATGTGCCTTGCTTTTGCGTGCTTGTGCCTCCTTAGTCTCTCTCGTTTACGAAGCAGCGATTCATAATAATAAATATGCTCCTACCCGGATTTGAACCCGGGCCGCCCGCGTACAATGCAAGCATTCTAACCACTGAACCACCGATGCTATATTGAAATTCTATGCAAAGCTGGTATTCGCAGTGCTAGTGATCTACTTGAATTTGTTCGGATAAATTTTTTATTATTATTTCCATAATTTGTTTTGCGCGATTAAGGGGTCTAGCACATTTACTTTTCGAAATACAGGGTGTTGAAATTTTGAAAGCTTGAATGTTTTAATTCGATAACTTTAAAATGGATGGATAAATTGATTTGTCATTTGGCAGGTTGTTTTTAAATGTAAAAGGGCATATTTTGAAAGAAATTGTAGTTTGTGCAACTAGTGTGGATATGATGGCCATGTCGCACGGCTCAATCGTTCAAGTGCGATACAGACAATCCACACGAGTCGAGCAGCATATTTTTTCTACGATCCACTTAAGAAAAAATCTAGAAAATAAAAATTTCTATAAACTGTAATATACCTAACTTCAAATTAAAAATTTTACAATTCAATTTTATGTTTCCACTAATTTTGTGGTAAACGTACAGTTCTTGAAATTTGTATAGGGCTACGGTTTCATTTTTTAAATATACGATGCTGTTTAAATATACGATGCTGTTCTAAGTAGATGTTGCCAGTCGGACTCCCTCATGAAAGGTTCCGTACCACTATCTATAATAATGAATATTCTGTTAAATATTTCAAACGTCTACCTGTTGTTGTTATTATTATCAAGCAGAATAATAATTATTTTTTGAAATAAAAGTAACAATTAAAAAAAAACTTTTTCACGGGAATCGAACCCGGGTCTACGGCGTGAGAGTCTGGATTGCTTACTACTCAACCACTGAGAGATATGAAAATTGTTTATCTATAACGTCAGATGTTCCTATTACATAATTTTATAAAATCTAAGGTCTCCCCAAATACCCATTTTATTCTGTTTTAAGTATTATTTGTTGGTAATTTATACGGATTATTTCTTTCAAGTTTATCTTTGTAAATGAATATTCTTGATCCAGTGCGCTTCTATGAGAAACTTTGACAAGTTATTTTGACGTTTCTTTTAAATTGAAAAAAGATGAATGACGGATACTCAACTCGAATGCTGATTGGTGGATTTCATATACGTTCTAGGATGTATATGAAATTATATCCGTTTAGTTAACTGATGGCCTACATTTCCATTTTGTAAACTGTGCAGAATAGTAGTTTGTGCAACTAGTGTGGATATGGACAATCCACACAATTCGAACATTATATTTTTTCTACGATCTCTTCAAGAAAAAATCTAGAAAATAAACATTTGAATATACTGTAAAATAAATATAACTTGAAATTTAAAATGTTCAACAATTTTAATTATAATCGTACCAATTCAATTTTATGTCTTCACTAATTTTTTTGTGATAAACGTACAGTTCTTAAATGTACAATTTGTACAATGTTACGGTTTCCCTTTTTAAATATGCGAAGCTGTTATAAGTAGATGTTGCCAGTCGGACTCCCGCACGAAGGGTAGGTATCGTACCTTTATCTACGATAAATATGCAAAATATGAAATATTTCAAGCGTCTACCTGTTGTTGTTATCAATATCAAGCAGAATAATTATTATTTAAAAATAAAATCATTAATAAAAAAAAAGTTGTTTCATGGGGAATCGAACCTAGGTCTACCGCGTAAGAGTCTGACATGTTTACCACTCAACCACCGAGATTTATTATAAGGACATGTCCATCAATTTATACGGACTATTTTATTTGTTCATTTTTGTAAATAAATATTCTTAATCCAGTGCTTCTGAGAGAAACTTTTTGGAACTTTAGTTCTTTACGTCAGGTTATGTTTGAGCGACCAGGGGTCGCGACGCAAAAGATCTGACCGTTATGCGTTCCGTTACGCTACGTTATGTTACGTTGCTTCGTTATGTGCCTTGCTTGCGTGCTTGTGCTCTCTCCTTAGTCTCTCTCTCTCGAACCCGGGCCGCGCGCGTGGAATGCGAGCATTCTACCACTGAACCACCGATGCTATATTAAAATTCTATGCAAAGCTGGTATTCGCAGTGCTGGTGATCTACTTGGATTTGTTCGGATAAATTTTTACTATTATTTCCATAATTTTTTTTGCGCGATTTAGGGGGCTAGCACATTTACTTTTCGAAATACAGGGTGTTGAAATTTTCAAAACTTGAATGCTTTAATTCGAAAACTTTAAAATGGGTGGATACATTGATTTGATATTTGGCAGGTTGTTTTTAAATGTAAAAGGGCATATTTTGATAGAAATAGTAGTTTGTGCAACTAGTGTGGATATGATGGCCATATCGCACGAGGACGAAGTTTGAGCACGACACCGTAGGCGGAGTGCTCAATCACTCAAGTGCGATATGGACAATCCACACGAGTCGAACGGCATATTTTTTCTACGACCCACTTAGAAAAAATCTAGAAAATAAAAATTTCTATAAACTGTGATATAACTTCAAATTGAAAATTTAACAATTCAATTTTATGTTTCCACTAATTTTTGTGTGGTAAACGTACAGTTCTTGAATGTCCAATTTGTATAATGCTACGGTTTCCCTTTTCAAATATACGATGCTGTTATAAGTAGATGTTGCCAGTCGGACTCCCTCATGAAGGGTACCGTACCATTATCTATAATAATGAATATTCTGCCAAATATTTCAAACGTCTACCTGTTGTCGTTATTAATATCAAGCAGAATAATTATTTAAAAATAAAATTAACAATAAAAAAAACTTCCTCACGGGGAATCGAACCCGTGTCTACCGCGTGAGAGTCTGGTATGCTTACTACTCGACCACCAAAGAATATGCAAATCGTTTATCTATTACGTCGAATGTATTACATAATTTTTGCTTAAAAGGAACTAAAGTTCCTACCGTGTGTCCCGCGACACGTTCTACCTTTTTATTCTGTTGGAAGAAGACAAGACGCCAACTGGTGATGAAACATGGGTACATGGCTAGTTGAACCTAAGCCCAATAATCGCAACGAACCGACAAACACGCAATGTTTAGTCGAATGTAAATGTTTTGCTCACTTTTTTTCGATTACAGTGGCTTGGTAGATCATGGGGTAAAGGAAGAATAACTATATAGCTACTACATGTAATAGTGAACATTTTCTATTATGCTTAACATTTTTAAACTTAATTATATCCTCAACCTTGACTTGGATGATTTTGTGACCATTATTTTACGAATGTGAAGCAATTTAGAATTCTTTACACCTATTGAATTTTCACCTAAAAGTTCTGAGAGTAAAGCATTTACGACATAGAGAGATAAGAAAACTTTTATGTATTCATCACTTTGGTCTCACATTTTCATCCTTACCTTCTCCATTTTGCTAGGGCTTTAAGAAAGTCCTATTTTAAAATGACTTTTTCTTTCCTAGCGGAAAAGTATTGTGTTGTTGAAAATGAGTTTGTACTTTGTTTGAATAGGGTTTGCGGTTAGGTATTTATTAAACGTGAAAGAAAAGCATTCGAAAACTGGTTCACAATATAACACTAGCTTCCTTCGAATTTTCTGTATAATGCGAACCTTCATTCCATTATGCTGCAAACAGGAATATTAAAGGGCATTTGAAATATTGTTTTCATGAATAGATATGTCAATTTCGTAATGTGCCGCTACAATTTGAAATTGAAATGATATGATAGTGCACAGACCAAGTGAAAAAATTTCATTTGATTCAATTAAAAATCTACAAAAAATATAACGTATTCTTGAATATCCTGAACGAAGGTATATCTCGAGAATGGAAATTATAGTAATGGTTATAAATGTATAAAACTCAATTTCCCCGGAATAAACCAGTTCTGACTCGTCGTAATCGCCGTTATTAATGACAGCCGCTTATTACTAATTCCTAAGGGTGCCACGTAGAGATAAAAAAAAGGTAAATTCCCATTGTGTTCTAAAAGGAGATGAATTAACAGTAACCTCATGAGGGTTATACAAAAAGGTATTAAAAAGTCATACTGTGTAATATGTCAAACGATACATGAATTCAAATGAGAGAATATTCTAAGTAGATTCTATATTTCGGTGGAACAAAGGACAGTATTTTTTCCACTTAACAAAGGTAGTTTTTTGAAAAAAGTTGGTCATTAAAGTTAAACATAGCATGAAATAGAGCTGTAAAAAGGGATAATTTGGTGTAGAGATTGGTGGTATTACTAGCTGTCAGGAACAGTGAACATGCAAATGGAATATCATACTTATTTTACAGCAAGGAACGATTTACAAATTATTCAGAGGAAGATTTATATTTTTCGCATCACATTTCAATCACCTAGTATTCCACTCCTGTTATCCCAATACCCAGGGGTTGCCTGTAGTCTATAATTTCCAGCAAAGTATCTGGAGTAACTAGTCTTTATTCCCAATACACTTTACACTCTGCGCTCACCCATTCCTCTTCATATGTTATCCATCTTATTTTGTATTTTATTGACTTTAAAATGGTGATATGATTAAATCGGATTTCAAGTCCACAGCTTCATCTTCTATATAAAGTTATCTGAATAAGCAATTATCTGTTAGTGACTTTTGATTTATGTCACAAAGTTTTGATGACTCGTTCTTGCTCCAAATATTGAACGGCCTTTTGATTAGTCCACAATTTACCTCTATATTTGATTCTTCGTGAACAAGGAGCAATTTTTAGTGTTATTTCAATTATGTTTCCAATTATTCGGTACACTCCAAGAAAAATACAGCCAGCGACGCCAGGGCGGGACGAAATAAAATATTGTCGATCAACAGATTTCGAAAGTACAATTCAGAATTGCATGAATATCTTTTGTATAATAATTTTTCCTACCAGCGTGCGTGGAAGTCCACTTTTTCGCACTCTTTTAAGTGTGGAAAAAGTCACTTTTCCGCACCAATGCAGAAAGTAAATTTGTTAAGTTTTTGGGGAGTATACTGACATTTGTATATTTGAAGTACCTATATATTCGTATGGTTGTAGTTCACCAAATGACTGAGAAATTATGACATTTATTAAAATTCTGCTATAATTTTCAATATAAAAAAGCGTTTTTTCCAATACTTTCCTTATGACCCTGATCTAAGCCTCATCGAATGAATGTCAAATGATAATAATCGATTTGCTGATATATATTTAATGATAAAGTTAACTTTTGGGTTCCATTTATGATATGATATGAAAAATCACTCACCCACTCACAAAATAAAATAAACTTTAAATACAAATATTCAGTGACGGATTAACGCATAGGCCCGTGTATATTATTTGAAATATTATACATAGTTTTTTGTACGACTCCTATTTTGATAATGAAGTATTCCAAGGAAATCACATTTTGACGTCTATTAGGGTCAATTCTATAAGAGCTGGTTGAAAATTAAAGGCACGTTGAAAATTGTGTTTTTAACGTTCCGTTAATTGAATATAACTCGATTCCAATTCTATAACGTCAATATTTAAAGGATCCTTTAAAATAATTCAAATGAACGGTGGTGATAAATGTGATTGAATAAAGCAGTGTTGACAGATCGAACTTGATTTGAACTATTTAACTCGGAAAGTAGATCAATGGTTCCTATTTTTAACCTCTAATTTACTGGAGTGACAAAGCAACAGAATTTTTACTATAATTATATTATATTATTTGAACACTAGTCTTAACCAATTGTCATTTTTATTTAAGGGAATTGTGATAATTGTGATTTTTATTTTATTATACTTTTTTTAAGGGCATAGTAAGTTTCGTGGTAAGTAATTGTGTTTTTGCTCAATAACTATACCGAGGTCACCTTTTGCTTTTTTTTCATCTTTCAGTTATCAATAATAAGTTACCTACCATAGGTAACTATAGTAATACCATAAGGTCCTGTACGCAATTCGCGCGCGCGAATTGCGAAACGTCGACCCGGCGCGCATTCATGTGGAATACAAATTATTACACTTTTTCGAGAAGGGGAAGGGAATACATCTCTTCACCTCAAATCGACTGACTTCATGAGATTTCTACTAGCAAAATAGTTTATCATAATTCAACACATACCGCTTCCCGATAAGCATACTGACTTTCCTTTCCCTTCTTGGAAAACATCATATGGAATGAAAATCATTTTATATTTATGTTTATCCATATACACACATGTTCATTCTCTTCCCGAAAAAGTGTATTCCACATGAATGCGCGCTGGGTCGACGTTTCGCAATTCGCGCTTCTACAATAACTGATTGCAGCTAAACGATACTGGTTAACTTGGCAACCGCGCATTTCCTCGCCATATAATCTGGGCTTTTGTTTACTACTAATCACAACAATCGTTGTCATAACAACAGTTTTCCCATAACTGATTTCAGCTAAGCGAAAGTGGAGTCAACTTGGAAACTACGCATTTCCTCACCATATGATTTGGGTTTTTGTTTACTACTAATCACAACAATCGTTGCCATGACAACAGTTTTTCCATAACTGATTTCAGCTAAACGAAAGTGGTCAAACCGGCAACCGCGCATTTCCTCACCATTTGATTCGGGTTTTTGTTCACTACTAATCACAACAATCGTTGCCATGGCAACAGTTTTCCCATAACTGATTTCAGCTAAACGAAAGTTGAGCCACATTGATCGTTAAAAGATATTTGATCTTAAGTTTATGAAATCTGGTAATTCTTATGTCGGGACTGATTCAATTCCCGCCATCATTAAACGAGCTCGAAGATGCCGAGAATTATTCATAACGAATTAAATGGCTTCACATTAAATAACTAAGATTTGATTAATATAAACCATTTATCATTCAATATAAATATCCATTGTATGATGATAAATTCTCAGAGCTCAATGTATCACGAGCGGAAAAAATATTGAAACTTTAGTTTTGAAAACCCTGTTACAAATATGTGGTGAAACATTAGCCCTGTCAAAAGCAAAAAAATATATGCTTCCTTCGCTTTGTGAGCAAATTATTCCTACTACCTACAAAAGCTATTTCAAAGCTACCAGGTTCAAAAAAAGCAAATGATCTTGTTTCATACACTCCGTCAGTTTTTATTTTTTTGAAATATCAGCTTCTCATTTTACCATCAGCATAGACTCGAGCATCGAATACTTTGACCACATTGTCGCATGATACGAAAGCTTGACAGAGAACAGTAAAAAGAGAGAGAGAGATAGGTGGACATACCTATTTAAATGCCCATCTTGTTATATCGACTCCGTTCGGGCTGCTTCGCGAAATTTGTCAACAGGGTTGTCAATTTGCATAATATTTCCTTCAATTCACAATCATAGATCAAATATTTTATAAGCATTTTTTTTTCATTTTTTTTCAAGTGTGATAGTTATACAGATACAAATGTTCGATAATTATTACTTGTTTTAAATCAATTTTATTAACATTGAAAGAATAATACAATCAAAAAGATTATAATGTATAAAAATCTTACTATGAATATATACTTTTTCCACAGACCACATCCTTGGCAACCATGCACGATAACGGTGACGGCTAACCTAACCTAACCTAACCTAATCAAACGGCAAAGCATGCTCAAAATCACTTGTAATCTGTGCTCAAAATTCATAACGCCAATTTTGTTTGCTTCATTGTTTGGAGGTGTTCAATAGGCGATATTAATTGTGTCATTTGACTTATCGATTGTGCGTTGTGGTAATATTAACTATAAAAATATAGTGGTATAGATTATTATTCTTATAAAATGAATAAACATCACGGCGAAGTGTATTGTTCATACAGAGACTGTCCAAATAAATTTTATTCGGAAAGAAAAAGGAAGTTTATTCGATTTCCAAGGAATGAGAATATATAATTCAATATCCCAGCCTATGATAAAAGAGATTTTAAGGTTTTTGATATTATTTACTATGGTGCTACAATTTATTATCAAAATTCTCCCTTGCATAGGTGTATATTGTATTCCCTCCGATAATAAATAAATTAAGAATTGATTGTACTATAAAATTTGGTTGATTTTTGTAATCATTTGTGTTATCCAAAAGTGTATTTATTAATTAATTCTCCCAAGAGTGATGACTATTCATATTAACAAATCATAGGAATGTACATATAGGTATTCAATACATACATAAATATATATTCGATTATAATTATTGTTTCAATTCATGGCGCAGTTTTAGAGATTCAATGGAAACTTCCAAAAAAACTAGATCTGGCACTATAAATAAAATTGTTATTGTCCCTGAGTCAACAGTGCATTTTGGTGGGAAATTCAGAAAATATTTTAAACTGGCAACATTGCGGCCATACCAAGTTAAAGGTCCAAGGTTATTGACGACGGAGCTAAAAATCGTTCGATGTTTTACCGGGATTCGTATATGTTCTCTTCATAATCTGTAGTATTATTTAAGTAATGACTGTGGATATGAGAAGTCGCCTCGAGCTAAACTCAAACAAAGTTGAGTTTGAGTATGAGTGACCCTTAAGTGTCGACTATGAATTTCACCGTAAATTATGCTCTTTTTTTTATTCCTACGCTTGGCCGCTGGTTTAAATTTTCTTGGCCTTTACCACAGAGAGCTTAATAATACACAGCCCGCGAACGTAAGCGAGTTATGGCAGAAAAGCGCGCCTTAGGGTAGATATAGATATATGGATTGAGAGTTGGATGCTTAGAACATTCTAGAACATGTGACAACAATCATTGTCTATATTTTTTATAATAAATTTCATGTCACTGTTGTAATAAATACTTTCGATAAGTGTTCACATCATTTATAAAATACAGTGCACTTCTCAAATGTAAATGAATATGAACCACTGACAAAATTCTCCAAACTATTACAACGTCAAAAGGAAATTCTCATTCACTCCGTTCTCCACCTCATAGGGCTAGCATTCCCTCTTATATCGAGCAGCACATTTTAGCTCGAGTTCTTCAATTTTTTTGTCATGAAATTTCTTACAAAATACGCATGGGATGACAAACTGTCAAATTTGTTATCCTTGTTTCCACATCACCTTTTCGCATCACTAAGCAACTGAATCAAAATCTATGCGATAAAACACGAATCAAAACCATCGAAACCACGCTATGGTTCAAAAACCTTTCCTGGTGAGCGTCATAGATTGTTAATGTACACATATTTATCAGGAAAAAATGTGGAAATAGGCAGGTCTGTGATTGATCCCAATCAAGATATCACAATAATGGACGGTTTGAATTTATCACAAACATTAATCCTAATCTTTGACGTTATAGTATATTATGCAACGATCATGTAATGATGGTTATTAATACACAAGCATTAACCGGGATACGGAACGAGTCAAAGGCGAGTTTCGTATGGTGAACAACCCTTACCGTTCCCAATACTTATTATACTATTGTAGTTCTTCAATGATACCTATCAACCCTCCGTGTTTTGTCCATTGAAGTACATTTTGTCAAACCAATAAAATACACCATTTCTACTCCCTGTACATAATAAACTACCTTCCATTTTGTTGGTCAGTATCTAAATATCGCTCCATAGAAAATAGGAATCGTCTTAATAAATATTCGCATACGTTTTAAGCAAGTTTCCTCCAATTGTTTGATGTATAAAAAAGCATATTCTTATAAACGGGTCTAAAGCCGACGTTGTTTTCTACAAAAACGCTGTTAGCCTTGATGGTTTTCTATTTATGAAAGTTGAATATTTTGTTTTAATATTCGGACTGTTTGTGCTTAGCACGCAAATTTTCTGCTATTCTGCTTATGAAAGCATTTTGACGAAAGAGAACAACTCGTTTAGATCACTCAGTTTTGCTTGCGAAGGAAGTAATTGGACTGATCTGAGCAAAGCCAATTAAAATGTGCATTGAATGGTTAATTTTCCTTTAAATTTTTCGAAGTGATCATTAGAATGGTGACTTATAATTAGTATTAATAATCAATAATATGTTTAGGGATAATTATTTGTAGGTGGGCGAGTTTTGTTAGAATTAATTCTGCTCAATCCCTACTAAAGAAGGGCATGAAACAATTGATAACGCATATTCTAAAGGTTACCAAAACAGCTTTCAAAAAACACTTCCAATAATAGTTGAGATACAGGGTGGCCAACTTAGAACGGCCGTCGGCCATATCTCCGGAGTGGATTATAGCACAGATTCAGGAAAAAAAATTATAACAAAAGTGGCATTGAGAAACGCCTTGATATCATTTTCAAAATTGTAAGTCCACCGCTAGAGGGCGTATTTGACAGTTGGAATTTTAAAATGCAATTTTTCCCAACATTTACTTCATTAACGAGAATATTAAAATCAGATTTCTCGACCAATTCTTTGACAAGTTTGAGTCTATCTCTTCAAATAAGGAGTGGGAGAGAGTGGGAACCTTGTTACAAAACAACGCCTGTAATTCCAGTTCTGCTCGGCCGATTTCAATGAACCTGATGTTGCTTGGAGGAGCTTTTCTCGAACAATCGAATACTTGTGGATATGAAGCAATCTAATCAATAACATAAATGATAGAGGACGCAATTTCATTTTTTTAATTGTGTTTTCTCCTAACAATTCTAAATGTAAGCATATGAATTAAAGTTGGTCTTCAAAAAGTGGACTAAATTGGTAATAAAACACTGCAAACCAAAAGGCGATATCTTTGTCCTATCCTGAGAAATCGTAAGAAACAGGTAAATGGCGAGAATTGATCTTTCAACGTCCATAAGACTAGTGAAGTAAGTTGTGCTACATTTTTTCAATTATATAAGAATGCTATATTCGTTTTCAAGTGATGTGTTAGTAAATCAAAAGCATAAAATATTAATAAAAACCGATATTTGCCCAGCAACAACAAATACAGTTCAAAATATGAATAATGATTTAGGTCGCGTTGTATCAAACACCTAAACTCGGTTTAATGATAACTACTGATGTTTTTTGTTTGTCCAGTAGGTATCCACTTTCTGTTATCGCGAACCAGCCTTCTAGACGTTGGAAGGATAAAACCCGCCATTTAAATGTTTCTTACGATATCTCATTATAAAAAAAAAGATATCGCATTGCGCTTTGCGGTGTTTTATTACTTATTTAGTCCACTTTCCAAAGACCTACCCCAAGTTGTATGCTTCCATTCAAAATTGTTACGAAGAAACACAATATTTGAACAAAATAAAACAGCACCCTCTAGCATTCATGTTATTTATCAGATTACTTCATATTTACAAATTTTCGATTGTTCAACAAAAGCTCTTACAAACAACCTCAAGTTCATTAAAATCGGTCAAGCAGACCACTTTTGTCATAATTTTTTTCTCCTGAACCTGTGCTATGATCTACTCCTGAGATATTTCCGACGGCCGCTCTTAGTTGGCAACCCGGTACATGACTATAACATTCATTTTCCTACGCCCCATCCATAAAGAACCTTGTATTTCACCAATTTTCAGCGCTTAAAACGGCTGTTTTTATGGAAAGCGAAAAAAAGTGAGAGGGCATTAAGTGCCTTAACGTTTACTTGATTACAGGATTTCCTTAAGCCATTACATTCCGGTACACACCTTTACGGAAGAAGCGAAAAAATAAGGATTTGCTACCTTTGCTCTGTTAGCAAATTTTCCCTATTACCCCCAAAGCAATTTCGAAACTATACCAAGTTAAAAAAATGATCCTGGTCCATACACTCCGCTTGACGAAACGAAGAGAACAATGAATTCGATCTTGCTTTTCACATAATTATCAATTATCATGTATAATGGAAACTCGTGAAGTTTATCACTTTTTTCAATAATTCCTCATGTACTATGTCCTCTGTAGAAAATTCATAATATTTTATCTCCCACAACGTTACGACTTATAAACGATTTTGATGAAGGATTATAATGGTGATCGATGAAATTGACGATTATTTGGTGCACTTGATTGCAAAGGAGAATCTATTTCTCTACTCTAGGTAAACTACTATTTTCTGTGCTTCAAACCATCGATATGGAAAATTTGGGGAGCGAAACATAGCCTGGATATTTCTATTATTAAATTTGGACTTTTGAACCCAAGAATGAAATTATGCACAAGCGATCTGAATGTTAGTTCATAGTACCGGGTCCATATCAGTAGACATACACGATGTTTGTCACTGTTCTCGGAATGTTTATTGGTGTGGAAGGGGTGAAGAACCCACTCGGCGCGACTCCAGGTGGCGGAAAGGAGGACCTCCGACAATGATTCATATGGGGAAGAGGTTACGGAGGAATATGGGGGCTCGTTGAGAATAAAACTCTAACTTGCAGCCCTCAACCCTGCCGCGGACCAGCTTCACCTGTCCCAGCTGTGGTATCGTGGCTATGGGACTGCACACAGGGTTGAAGATGCCAGGTGAGTCCTCGTGGTTACCTCACGAAATCACCTGATATATCAACGTTCCCTGGTCGTCTAAGGTCATGTCTCACGGGCCAGAGGGATGAGGGGGTCTGGTCATCACCTTGGGGAACTGGGCGATACCCCACTGTAGGTAGCATCAACTCTGCATGCAGGGCTCTGCGGAGGTGGACCAGGATTTCTCCAGCTGTGGATCTTGTAAGTGATGGAGAAGAGGGGAGGGGTCGGGAGAGGGGACCTCTGAGGAGAATCTGGAGATAGGCGACCCATATAGGGCCGAAAGAGGCTTTTGAGAGGTGCCCTGAAACCGAACTTTCTGAGCAAGATGTTCAGATGATGGGAGCGGTAAGGGCCCAGGCGATGCCGGGAACAAATGCCCAATCACCTCAAAGACCAAAAAGGCACCAAAAGGTGACCCAACTGGCACTTGCGAAGACGTGACATCAGCTCCGCTAAGCCGGGACACGCAAGATAGTGCTGGTCCTGGCAGGGTCAAGCTCGATGCCACCAAAGGGTGGGGGGCAAGAGGCATCGGATGCATAACACGGCCAAAAAGGCTCCCAAGAAGGCGTGCACGGTGCCTGGTGGATACAAGTCATACGGGAAAGCTGCAAGCAGCGACCTCAAGATGTCCATCATCCGCGATGGCTACCCAGACAATCTGCTCACCAGGGAGCAGTACGCGCATATCCTTGCGCAATTGCATGAGGGTATGTACAGGACTTGCGCCTTATTTGTGCCAATCTTTGAGGGACACTCGTTTGCCCGGGGAGCCGTTATGGTGACCTGTGCGGATGGGGGCTCTCTAGCTTGGATCTGAGAGGCAACTGCTAGGATTAGGAAGGAGGGTCTGGCGCTCAAATTCATTAAGCAGTACTACGTCGAAAACCTTTAGAAGGCGATGGTTTGGGTGCCAGCGCTGATCGAGTCGTCTCCCCAAGAGGTCCTCGGAAGGTTCTGGATTGGTAGTCCGACCCTAAGGGACTGAGGGGTGGGTGATTCGGGCCTCCCGATGGGATGCTGCCTCTTTGAGGCAGAACATCGTATTGAGACTCGATCCTCGATCGGTGGGGGCACTCAATGATACGAAGGGGGAACTCCGGTATGGACTCGGGAAGGTGAAAATTATCTTTCCGGGAACTACGGAGACTATACCGGAGTAAATTATGGAATGGGTAAGGAGGTATCTCTATAGATATCTGATGTCTCTTGTAGGGCCCTAAAACTTACCAAAAATAACTGCATTGTCGTGCCGCTACAGGAGTATTTGCGCAGAGGATGGCGAAGCTGCAGACAGGCCTATGCCTTATACAAGAACCTGGGATTAGGCACACCCAGGCGTAGTTTATTCCATGCAGTAGGTGAACCTGATTCTAGAGATGAATTTCTACGCACTCCAGTGTGAGTGCAATTCTGTTAAGGAAACTTTGTTTCAGGGTGAGGGTGGGCGAAAATAGTACGCATAGTTTGATCGTATGCTCTGCTTACCTGCCCTACGACTCACCAAAATTACCACCCACTGGGGAATTCTGCAAGTCGGTGGACTACTGCACGGTCAGTTAAGTATAGGGACCCCAAGACTACCAGCTAGGAACGGTTGGAGGCTTGGCGGTTTCCCTAGGAATTTTGGCAATAATGTTGAGATTGATTTGGCCATAGCGGAGCTGGGTTCGAATATTGTCTCGTCTTATGAAGAAAAATGCGCCTAAAAAACGAGGAAGGAGGGTAAGGGCCACAAATGGTGGAACTGGACTCGCTGTGGAAACATACCCGGCGCCTATTTAATGGGGCCAGGAAGACAAAGTTGGATCTGGATTGGGAACAATACCGCCAAAAATGAAATGAGTATAAGAGTGCGGTCAGGTTGGCTCGGAGAAATGCCTGGCGTGCCATCTGTAAGGATATCGTCTCGGTACCTCGAATGTCAAGGCTGCGCCAGAACTTAACCAAATCGCCTGACAGCGCTCTAGGCTGCATGGAAGTTGCACCGGGTGTTTTCATTGAAGCATCGGTGGATACCTTGCAGCATCTACTAGAGACACTTTCCCAGTTGTGAGGAAATCGAGCGGGAATGTCCAGACATGGGATATGTTGGCATACAACGACCGTGTGAAAAGGACCATCTTCTAGCAAGAGAAATAGTCATATACGAGCGGTGTACTTGGGCAATACGGACGTTCAGACATTACAAGTCTCCGTGGAAAGACCAAATCTTCCCGACTTTGCTTCAACAAGGCTGAGAGGCCGTTGGCACAATTTTGGTGCATATCTTTCGGGCCTATTTGGCACGCAGGTATGTCCCTGAACAGTGGAGGAAGGTGAGAGTCATCATACCCAAGCCGGGTCGTACTACATACATAGTGGCTCCATCCTTCAGACCCATAACCTAACATCCTTTGTGCTGAAAACACTGGAGAGGGTAGCTAATCGGTACATGAAGGGAAAGGTAGGACTTAGGTATCCTTTTTGCACAACAACCAATATGCTTTCAGGTGTGGCAAGTCAACCAAAAGTGCCTCACACCAACTGGTAGCCCAGGTGGAGAAGCCGCTGGAAAATGGCATGATCGCCCTGGGAGCATTCTTGGATATACAAGGGGCGTTTGACAGCACCCCTGTAGGATTTATGTGTAGGACTGCGACAAATCATGGAATAGAGCCAATGATCACTCACTGGCCTGGGGCCATGTTGTGCAACCGTACAGTAGAGGCCACATGGAAAGACCATGTGGCGGAAGTGATCGTTGCTAGAGGAAGTCCGCAAGGGGGTGTTCTCTCGCCCACATTGTGGAACCTAGCAATTGACGAACTGATAACCCTTTTAAATGGAGAGGGCCTTATAAGGATTGGATGTGCCGATGATCATTGTCCTCGTTGTTGGCAGGCACATTACCGTTCTCAGGGACCCCATGCGAAGGGCTCTGAATAGGGTGTATGGGTGATGTAACGAACACGGACTTGCAGTAAATCCTGCCAAGGCTGAGATAGCTGCTTTCACCAAGAAGAGAGGTATAAGACCTGAGGATCTACATCTTTATGGAGTACCACTGCCGTTGGTTGAACAGGTGAAGTTTCTGGGAGTGATCCTGGATAAATCACTGACATGGAAGGCTCATCTCAGTCTCCTAAGCAAGGTGACAAACACGTATTGGGCCTGTAGGAGAGTCATTGGTCCGAGGTGGGGACTGACCCCCAAAACGATCATGAAACCTATAAAGTGATCATGCTCACATATGCGGCTCTGGTCTGGTGGCCGAGAGTAACCTTGGTCACGGCTAGATGGCAACTGACACGCCTTCAAAGGGTGGTCAGTTTGGGGGCAACTGGCTGCATCAGGACTACACCAACTGTTGCGATGGAAGTGATCCTTGGTCTTCGGCCTCTCCACCATGTGATCGAGGGTAGGGCTTTCATGCGATTGAAACGTCTGGGATACGTGCGAAGAGGGGAAAAGGCAGACTCGTCAAGAAGCTCCGGCTCCTGAAAGATGTTCTAGTTCTGGCCCAAGCGGCGGATGAATGCCTGCGCAAGTATTACTTCGCAACCCCATACAGGGCTATGATCCAGGATAAAGAATCCTGGAGAAAGAGACGAATACACAGCCTCATGGCGGACCGTCTGGTACACAGGTGGCTCATGCTCCGGTGATAAAGCAGGGACTGAAATTGATGATGATGATGGTGATGGTTATCTTGGAATGTGTGCAGATAAACCTAGACAAAGGCTATGTGTCTTCTGTATGTTCCTTGTGGTATATTATTCATTCTTTTTTCAATTTCTTGGGAAATTAAACCACAATATTTTTGAATTTTTTATTTCAACGTTTCGGTAGCGTTCCAGCTACCGTTGTCAAAATAATAATAATTTTTGATTGTCTAGTTGTCAAAATTTTTTCTGTTGTGTCAGTTAGGGATAAAAAAATTAAATTCTACTTATTTTTTCTTGACAACGGTAGCTGGAACGCTACCGAAACGTTGAAATAAAGAATTCAAAAATATTTTGGTTTAATTTCCCAAGAAATTAAAAAAAAGAAAGGCTATGTGGATCGACGCATAACCATATACACCGACGGACAGGCAGCAATTGAAGCCCTGAGCGGATATAACATAAACTCAGGGCTCGCTGACGAACGTCGAGAACGACTTGCTGATCTTGCAAGTCGGAACGCAGTGCGGCTAGAATGGATTCCGGCCCACTCTGGTTTCGAAGGCAACGAAATGGCGGATGCACTGTCTGCAGAAGGTGCGGCAGCTCCTTACTGCGGCCTGGGCCTGACCCTGGGCCCAACAAAGCAAACAATACGCAAGGAGACGAGGAAGTGGCTAAGGAACCTCGCTCATTGGAATGCTTTGCAGGGTCCTAGACAATCCAAACTTCTACTGAAGGGATGGACTGATGGACACGCTAGGGCAGCTATTGAACTACCAAGGAGTAGGTTGAGGAAGATAGCAGGACTCCTAACAGGGCACTGCTGAGTGAGGAAGCATCTGTACAACCTAGGAGTAGAGGAAAGTTCCCTATGTATGGGTTGCGGCATGACTGACGAAACGTCAGTCCATGGATCTCCAGGTAGCAGGAATGGCACAATAAACCCGCCAGTGGCCTTAGTGCCGAAACCTTTGCTTGAGTTTGTCTAGGTCAAGGCTCGCCTGCACATTTAGTAGTAGTAGTGGTAGTTCATAGTGGAGGTACGCGGAAGTCTTGGACAGAATTATGCTATAATATAATGAAGCTGCTTGCTGTGTTATTTTATTATCCATACTCAACTTATGTGATTTTCTTCGTTTCATGCCATACATCTATTTTGGGCACGAGTTTTGTGACCTTTGAAATTTGTTTTTATATAAAGTATTTATTTGGTACCATAATAATATACTGAGTTATCAAAGTTGAAATGGGATAAAACCACTGTTACACATGGAGTTATTTCATTGTTTGCAGGTAAAAATTCAATCAGAAAAATATGCCCGCTGAATAAGATGACTGACATGTTTTTTAAATTGTAAATCATCTACAGTAACACCTGAACTTTAACTACTCATTATTAATCATAACTTTAAATTAGCACGATTGTAATCAGAACCGAATAACAATGAATGGGATTTGGAGCAATTCATTCATCAGCAATGTTGAAAAGCCAAATTCACAGATTTATTACTAATTATTATATTACAAGCATTATTCACATTCTAAGAGTGAGAAGTTGTAGTAAATTTGGGTAGGTACATAATTCACAAGAAATCATAGAAAATGAATATGGGGCATAGGGTGTGTCATTTTAATACGATGTTTTTTTCCAAATCTGTTTATAGATGATAAAAAGTTATGTCGCTGCTGGGCTAAAGGTTTTAAGTCCAATCGGAGAAATTAGATTTTCAGTTTAAATAACACAGGAAATATATCAATTTCCAGTTGGAATTTAAATTCAGAAATTTTTTTTTTCCAAAATATCGTCTCATGGATTTCGTGGAAAATTGACTCCACTACAAAAATATGTGTTTGGTCGAAGACTGTAGAACCACTAGATTCGTCGAACAGTAGCATTTAAAAAAATACACATCAAATTCCATTTGATTTCCAATTTATTACTCAAACATGAATAATAATTTTATTAACAATTGAATTATTTCAATCCATCCAATGTGAAACTGCATTTGATTGAGTAAATAGAATGGAACATAATTAAAAATGGGTCGAAACATAATGACATATATCATCGATCCATTTAAAATAGAATGCAGACGATAAATACCTTTTGTAGCAGCAATGTGTCTTACGTCTTTTTCTTATGTCCCACTGACAGTTCTCATCAGGTCCGTACTTTGTTGTTTACGGTCGATTATTATTTATGGAAAGTGAATATTAGGTAATCTTATTATTATCTTAATTAGAATAATACAAAAATATGCCTAAATACACGGAAAGACCATCAGCATTTTGAAAGTTTGGAAGTATTTTCAGTTAAAGAAAGAAGCCGATGGTGATTATAAATTCCAGACCTTTTCCGAATTTGACTGATTACGATCCTGACGACTTTATTTATTAAACTCAAGGTGAGCTATATTATGTCAAAATAGCAAATACGTCACAAACGATGTCGCACACCAAGAAGGGCTATTCAATGAACTATACAGTACATGTGTTAGAAGAACATTAATAATCGGTGACGCACACCAAGAATGGTATTATATGAGCTTTAGTTACTGTTGTGTATTTCTCCATTTTTAAATATTGACATTCCATCACTGTCATCCTTCTGATGATACGAACTTATGTTCGTGGAACCGGTCAAGGACCAAAATAAATATATTATGCCTTTGTGAAATTTTGTATTATGTTTTATCTACAACTGTCAAATAACGGGTACGATTTGACACTATTCTCAATTTCATAATGACATATATTACCGCACCAGTGCGTTTTGAATACATTACCGCACTAGTGCTATAATAAGAATCAAGAAAAATATTAAAACCGAAAATAAATATTCAGAATAACACTGGAAGCTGCATTTTCAATTTCCGGAAGGAGATTGTCTCCGCTTGAACTCATATAAAAGACTTTTTTTCATTCAACTTTGACAATTTAATGACATAACTAATTTATTTTATTTCCACAGCTTTGTTTGTCTTTGCTTCTATGGTCACAGAATATGGTACACGGTACTTTATGTTTGCAGTTGATATTATTAAAAATACGTTGGATTGATTTTTTTCAGTTCTATGATATAGGTACTGTTAATAATACTAATAAACAGTTGTAGATAAAATTTTCTACGTAATACGTGTGATAGGAATTATCAACGCACCTATGTGATTACACATGCGTGCTTTAATTTTTCCACGGAAACTTGTTTATTTGGCAAAAATATAAGATCAAACCGATTGATAAAATCACTAGTCCGTAAGGACGAGGGATTTTATCTAAATTCGGTTTGTTTGAATGTTTTCGCCTCAAATAAACAAATTTGAGTGATAAGAATAAAAAATTATGTCATAAAATTGAGATATAGAAAGAAACTGTCGGCTTTACAGTTACCTGTAGTGGAAATTTTGAAAAATATTGAAAAAAAAAATAACCCAAAACCTCTGTGGAATTGTCTCAGGCAAACTTGACAATCCTGAGAGAAATGACAGCTGAAATAGCAAGGCTGACAATTTTTATCGTCATAATTCCTCTTCCATCTTTTCAATATAATATATACATACTTGTGATAGGATGTTTCTCATGTTTTTATAGTTATCCTGATAAAGTTTGTAATCACAAACAAAAGCTTGAGCTTGGAATAAAGGCAATAACTCAAGAAGCTACCCTAGAACTTTCATTGCTTCCTCTTTAGTTTCCTTTAGGGGTCTCCCATCGTTATATATTGTAATTGATATATAAATATTTCGGTTGGAGTCTTGTGAAAAATGTAGCAATTTTCCTGTATCTGCCAACATAGAAAACATACATATTCACTGGATATCTACTTCTCAAATATACTGATGTTTCATAAAATAAATCTGCATAAGAGATACTTATTGATGAATTTTCAAATAAAACAATTAACCTTGCTCTTGATAATAACCAGTTCCATCCACAAAATTACGAATTCAGGTTCATAACCCTGGAACAATGAATTAGTTTTTCAACGCAAACCAGTAATTTGAAACCGCCGAATGGAGCAAAGTAGAATTTGTAACCCTCCCAGTGGAAAGTGAATTTGTATTTTATGTGTATTTCACATGATCCATAACTGTTGGTCATTGGTTTTGTGTCAATTTGCCATTTATCGCAGCACGTTCGGATATGTGGTATTTGCTGGATTTGTCTATTTTCAGATGCGAGTATTCATTCAAGTTTATGATAAAAATACATACTGTAGTTTTGAATATGAAATAAAAGTTTTTCAAAAATCATGTGACAAATAAGTTATGCAAGGTATACGATATTTTTCCATGGAAATGTTAATGATAGATTTAAATTTTGTTTAATGATTGAAAATGTTACTTATGACAGTATTACTAGACTGGAAAATCTAACATTGTATGTAATTTTCGAAGACATAACGTCGGGTATTTTGATGCATATTTTTCCAACATACGTATTAATTTTCAAATGAACCTCAGTCTTAGGAACTAGAAAACACGCTTTCAAATAAAATGGAGCTGGAAAGTACTAAATGATTTTCAAGTTATTACAAACAGCGTGGGGTGCTTCGTTCAGGCGGAAGAGTTAATGAGAGAGGAGGTGGATAGCCAAAGAATTGTGATCTACTCCGACAGCACAGCAGCACTGAAGATAATAAGCTTATATGTGACAACGTCAAGTTTGGTGTGGGCGTGTCGTCAGGCCCTTAACAGACTAGGTAATGATAAAAAAGTGATAATAAAGTGATGGGACCAGAACATTCCTGTGGAATTGCTAAATGCTCAACTTAGTAGAGCTTCCACGAATGGATAAACAATTGGGCGTTGCGCTGGTGTTGTGGAGCCACAGGACAAAGGCACGCTAAATTATTCCTCAGAAGCTCTCAGACCAATAGATCTGAAAAGATTGCAGTGGGATAGGACAAAGAGCCACTCCAATCCTAATCTTATCTAGTATAGTTGACATTTCAATTAGTTATCTCATGACGATCTCCAGGTGAAGACACAATGGCCATCGTTCAACTTATATAGAGACTAGATATTTATTCAGATATTCATTCCAATCATCATCTTATATATCATCAAGAAAGCTTTTCTATCGATTGGATTTTTGCAATGTGAATCATATATCACATTAAACCACCCATCTAATACTACATTAAGTGGAAGTTTGTACTATCATTACTTTAAACTAGATCCGAACTTGACCTGAGAGGAAAACCAAAACGATAAAGGTGTTGAAGTGAATTATTAGCCTCCAGATCGAAGCAGTGAATTTGTCCAGCATGAGCACACTTCTTATTTCTCTCTACAACTTAATCTTGGATCCGTTGCTTCTACTTCGGAGAACAATCCAATTAATTTTAATGAAAATAGAGAGAGACAGCCGCCTGACTTATTTCATTAAAATGTGCCACTGTTTGCTTACTAAGTGGATGTTTTATTAATTTTCCAAAAGTTCTTTCCTTTCAAAGCTAAAGCAGTGTGAAAACTAACCGTAAATAGCAATCACTATAGCAATTACAACTGGAGCATATTTTTTTTACCAATTATAAAACTAGACACAGCGTTCTTGTAATTTGCTATTTACAGAGCTGTTTGGTAATCTTTCCTTTTTCTTTTATTTTTGCGTTCCTTGTTTGAATGTAATTATTTCATTAGCAATGTTATATTTTTTCACCATTTTTCAATTTGGAAAATACTGCGAGGAAGTGGGCTACATACAGTGTGTTCCTAAATCTATTCGAGAAAATTCAAGATATAATATGGAATTCCCGTCTTACAGTGTTTGTTGCCAAACTCCCCCGAAACGGCTAGACCAATTCTTTTGAAAATTTTTGTGCTCCTTCGGTAGGTCTAAGAGTCGGTTGTGAACTATTCTTAGAGATATCTCAGGTGGTAATTCCCGAACAATACACCCTGGCGAGTTCTCTCTGACATCTTGTTACTACTACTTTGGGAAATTCTCATTTATCACTTATATCGACGTCTCTGGGAGCTCGTTGTGTGATCATCGCAGGCAGTGCCTCTGGCGAGTTTTGTAGGAAATTCGCATATATAGCTTTTTGTGAGATCCACAAGAGGTCACTTTGCGATATTCGCATGCAATGCTTCTGGCGATGTCTTCAAGAGTTCGCATTGAGAGTAGTGCAAGATATTCTATATTGAAAAAGAAAAGCATATTACATTGGGAAAAATAATCTCAGAATCAGAAATACAGTTATTATTTGTAATATCTCATGGAAAACAACTGCTTCCCCGTTAACATGGCATATGCTGGTGGACAGCAACATCGTAAATCCCTAACTTTTCATTTGAATAAGAATGCAATTTACATAATCATATTTTTTCAGGTTGGAAGCGAGATTTCACAATATCTTCAATGACCAGTGTGCCATTGTGGCGGGGAATTAGTTGTTTTCTATTGAATATCATAACAACCAACTTTAATGCTTCGTCACAGATTGTTTTGTAATTGTCAAAAAAATATATTTTTTCATTTTATTGAGAATGTTCTCTTTTTCAACATGTAAAGCTTACCAGAAGGTACGTACGATATGTGCGATAGTGAATAGTTCTTCTTTCAATCACAGACGATATACATCTTCTTATATAATGAAAAATTTGAAAAATTGATCATATACATCCCGCAGATTCTTTGAGAGTTCGTGGACGAAACTAAATCTCAAAATCGGAATACTTTATTATGACCACAAGAGAGGATGAATTTTGAAGCAACCAATGAACTTATTTGAGTTTATTCAATAAAAATAAAAGAAAGATAGAAGAAGAAATGAGTCACTAGCTATATCATCTTCGGTGTGGACCTGAAATAAAATGGTAAAGCATAATATTCGAGATATTGATACAAAAATATATATTTCATTGGTTGAAAATAAGAAATGTTTTTCCTCACTTGTATTTACTTCAATATTATTATACAGTGCTATTCAGAAGTAAAATATTACACACACTGGAAATCTTCAATATTCAAATGTGAAATAATAATTTTGGTATTCATTTAATCTATCCGTCAAAATTAGTTTAAGCCCAAACAAAATTAATATGGCTATGTAGCCAATATCAATGCCTTTCAAACAAGATGCGACTTGCCATAAGATCCTATTTAAAATTATTGGCCAGAGCGGCACTGTGACGTCATCTATTACCATTACGTCACCTGTTACCAAGCGTAAAAAAGTTAACAACACTTTATTTCCACCCTCCAAATTCAATTAATAAATGTAAGTGTTGCCGTTCAAAAGATACGAGGGGGGGTGGGGACTTTTGAACTTGCTTAATGCTTAATTATAAAGTTGTGAATATAAGGACATAGATTCAAAGGTAGCTTTGGAACGAATCTAAAATGGCGGAAACAATTAAGTAGTTATAATACTCTTACAAATTTAATAAACATATCCATTCTAAAATGAGAAACTAGAGTGGAACTACACAAAACAAATAAATTTATGCAAGCAATATATTCTCTTTGTCTTTCGAAATGAGCACAGCATCTAACCTAACCACTGAAGCTGTTAAAACTAAATGGCGCCGATGGCACGTGTACCTATTATGTGTGTAAGCAGTGTTGCCTCATCCAACACCACAAAAGTGAGAATTTCAACTTTAAAATTAGGAACTCGCCGTGAGAATTTCTTATCCCAGTTACATTCGAGATAACTATAGAAACTCGCATTGACAATTTTTTGTTCTGGTTACATTCGAGATATCTTTAGAAGCTCGCAATAAGAATTCCCTATTCAAGAGTTACGTTCGAGATAACTTTGGGAACTGGCAATAGAAATTTCTTATTCAAGTTACGTTCGAGATAACTTGAGAAACTCGCAATAGGATGAAGCTTGAAAAATGGAACATGAGCTCTCCAAGATTTCTTCTGGAGACACCAGGTGAGGTCTGTGTTACCTGGGTTAAACTGGCTGGTTAAGATTCACAATTAGTCCCGGTGGGTGGAGATGCAATCGAGTTCACAACTCTCAAACTGATGGGCCGATTTTCATGAAATTTTTTGTAATTTTAAGTGAGTAACTGGATGGTTGAGATTCACAATCAGTCACGGTAGGTGGTGCTGCAATCTGGTTCATACTGAACAGCTCCTAAACGAATGGGCTTATGTTGATTGCATTTAGCATACAAGTTAAAACTTTGTCCGAAAAATGGTGAGAAAATTCAGTCGAATTAGAAGGAAATATATGTTTTTCTACTCTCACACTAGTAAATTCCATATTACATACTATTTGGTTACTAAGTAAATAGATCATTACGGATACTGACACGTAATGACTAACACGTAATAAAAAAAATTACGCTTCAGAAAAACAACAATTTATCACCCAAGCCCAGTCAGTCAATAGTTTCGAGTAACCATGGAAACGAGTTAGTGGAGGTTGTTTTGACGTTTAATAATTTATAAGACTCACTGTCACTAGCTGTTAGTGTGAATGTACTTGTTATTCATGCGTTTTATTAATGAAGTTGTTCGTAGAAAAAGTATAGTACACAACTAGAGTTGTAAGCTCAATACATGCTTATAAAATTACCACACTCGCTGCTACGCGGCTCGTGCGCAACTTTTCTATTCGCATGTAATAAGCAACTTACAACTCTTGTTATGTAATATACTATTTTATTGGTGAACAATTTTACCTATTTAAAGCACGCCTCAGCGTGTGTAAATCGAACTTTAAAAAACGCACGTGTTTTAAAGTTACAGTGGCAACATCAACAACTTGAGAAACGAAGTACATTATTATTGATCTGACAGGAGTAGTTTGTAACGTCAAAACTTTTATTCGAACAATAAGCGTTTTCGATTCTTTACTTTTGGCAGCTAGTTGCAGCTCGTAGTGACTGAATTTCTTTCGTTTATCACCGGGCGTGACGCCTAGTTTTACCTCCCCCTTGCCCCTCAAGCACATACCGAAAAGTATGAGCTTCAAGCCACGGACATTAAATTCACATAGGTAGGGGGGGGAGTCCTTGAGTATTGAGAATAATTGAACAGACCTGTACAATTTCAATGAATTTGTAAATTGATAGGTATCAATTTTAACACGCCCAAGTACCTACGGTGCTGCACGCACCTGAATTTCTTTTATTGAAATCATTTTGCTTTCCACAAACTAACAACTATTGAACATGGTCACGCATTTGTCAATTTTTTTGCGGTAATAAAATTCGTGCTCTATATGTGTTTGTTTACTATGTAATGACTTATCTTGTTAAATTTCATGGCTTTTTTGCTATAGCATTCTTTCTAGGACTTTTTTTTCAGTATAGTGGAAATACGTATCCGGAAGATTTCAGTTCACTGGAGAAGCTTTGGTCGAAATTATTGAATGTACGACATGCTCTAGAAATAATAATGGAAGATACTCTGATAAAAGGATCTTCTGATATGGTATATTTTTATTTCTCGGAAACCTCATCAAATCTAATTTAATCTTATCCATTGTTCTGGAGTCAATTCCCTGAAGATAAAGGTCTTTTTCCAAAACAGGTCGATTTTAGATTTTAATATAATTATTCAATTATAATCTAATATACACAGTGAGCCACCTTCGTGTGACTATGTCATTACCATTTTTTTAAAATAGAACAACACCCTATCTTTTCAAATTTCGGATCTCCCTTACTGAGCTGATTGCAAAAATGTATAACACGTTACTTCGAATTGGTACAGGGTGGGCCAATATACAAAAAAAAATTTTTCGTGGAGTTTATACGTTACTGAATGTAATTAACGGATTAAATGAAATAACGTAGTTATGCAATAACTCTGATACACTACGAACAAACGAATCAGATCAGATCAGGAATTAATGTATTTTGTGGGAAATCCAGATATAAAATATGGACGAGTAATTGTATTTCTCACCATACCACACCAAACGTTAGTTTTTTGTGGTCTTCGCATATGGTACTCTTGCATCCAGTGTGGATTTTCATCAGACCAATGAGGGGCGTTTTTCCGGTTAACATGACTATTCAAATGATACGTTTCCTGGTCCGAAAATGAAACGTTATCAATGAAATTGTTATTTTGGTTCATTATATACTCGCAGAATTCAGATATCTGGTCAAACTCGTCTTCATCCAATTTATGGACAAAACGTACATCATAAGTATGGTATTTTACCTTTTTTAAAATGTTTGATACTGAAAACTTTCCAATACAAAAATCCCTAGGTAATCCTCGCACCGTACATAGTGGATTTTATACTGCTAGCAAAGTTATGTCTTATTGAATATTTTCATTAATTTTCGGTTGACTCTGTGTTAGTGCATCCACCAAATGTCCCAATTCTATTTATTTCCACTCTATTTCTGCTTACTGTAGATTGTGAAATAGGTTTACGAACTGGTTGCATTTCATGGAATAATCGGCATACCTCTTGTTGGATCCGCATCTCATCGCCCAGTATTGGTATAATCATCATTAATATTTCAATCCCATCACTTTCGGTTGAAAACATTTTTCAAGATACGTTACGAATGATAAATAGCATGGATAGTTTTCACGTGAACGTACCTTGTCTAAAGCGTTATTATTACGGAATTGTACTGCAATGTCTCTGACATTTCTTAACGTCAAATCAAAAGAAAATTGTGGAAAAAAACTGTCCAATAATAGGAATATTTTTGTAGCTCACGGGATTAGATCGCTAATGGAGGCTTTTGTTGAAAATAATGCAGGGTGATTTTGATAGTTTATTGAACTATTTGTATAACAATACGTTATTTCATTTAATGTGTCCATTACATTTCTTCTTTATTTATTATTTTGTGAGTAACTTGAAATTTTTGCATTTTTGTCCACCCTGTACCAATTTATCACATTTTCGGAATCAGCCAAGTAAGGGCAAGCCGAAAATTGAAACAGGAGGGTTTAATTTCCAAAAAATGGTGATAACATCACATGAAAGTGGTTCACCTTGTATATCATATTATATAAAAATCAAAAATCGTCCAGTTTCGGGAATTTCTAGTATTGTTATTTATGTAGATTATAATGAATTTATGCGTTACTTCATGGACGCACTGTATTTCAGTGTATATTTTCTTAATCTCTAGGCAAATGACAATAACCAATGTGAAGCATCCTTCTATTATAAATAAACAGGGTGCGGCATAAGTGCGAGAAAGTCCAATTACTCACGTCATGAGAGATACCGAAAAACTAAATTTAGATAAAAGCCAAGCCACAGGACCATATTTTGAAAATATATTTAAATATACAGAGCCACGCATGTTATATACAGGATTAGTCATAAGTCGGAATGACATTTACTATATTTTCTTAAATGGCACTTTATCATTTCTTGAGCATTTTCTATACCAGATTACCCCAATGTGTAAGTTATTGATGAATGTAATAAGTACCAAGGGTGGAATTATGGAAAACATCACCCTGTATAACAAATTTCAAGTATATTCAAAACAAAATAAGCTTCATGAAAATATAATTTAGATTCAAGTAGCGTAGCAAATTTCAATCAGACTAAACAATGCTGATAATGCACAATGACACAATTACAAAGTGACCAAAAAGGAACCTAGTTTCGAAAACACGAGTTCGCTGATGAAGCAAAGCGATCGTGGGTTACGAAGTACACGTGTGTCCAATAAGAAAGCAAGGAATGAAAAAGAGGTGAAAAGCTGACTGAGCAAAAATTGCCCAAAGCTGGACGAGATAGAAAAAAAGACGAGTTAGTGGGGTCCCGAGGACGGTTGCGAGCGGTTGCCCCATAGAGTTCGCGGTTAGCGGTCATCTGGAAAAATCCAGAGTTATATTTTGAATTGTAAGACAAAAGTAGTGCGGAGTCCAAAATAAGTTTCGTTTCGACACTTGAAGGATTTTTTCGAGAGAGCGTCTACTGTAAGCGCTTAAAGAGTAATTCGGTAAAGAGCGAACGGCCAAATAAGATTTGCTAGAGGCAAATAGGTTCGATAAAAAGTCTACCCCATCCGATACGTGTGTTGGTGTCAACGAATAAGCCGGGTAAGATGTACTCAGCATCATTGGAGAGCGCCCTACCTGCACATTGGTGAGTCTGATTAAATCTTGTACTAACTGTGGAACAAATATTTTTGTAGTTTGGTTAGCCCGTATTTTATTGCCACCTCATGCACATATTATTTTTTATATTTTATTTTGGAATTTTATATTTCTTTAATATTTACTGTTATAAGGGATTCAGTCGTGATCCTCAAAACTGAGGGGTGAGGAGCATTCAGCCCACACGGAAAAGTTTGCAAATAGAGAATTCATTTATCAGTATAAGTTCTCATACGTAACCTATAATTACGATTCTCGCCCATTTTCGATTAACTGAATTTATTATCATAATCATATCTTTTGTTTTATATTATAAGTATTTATTATTACTATTTCATTATTTTATTATTTTTCTTTTTTATAATAAACCCATTTAAATTCGATAACGCTTAGTTTGCTTTCATACACAGGTATCCCCTAAAAACTACTTAGAGTAATACCTTATCCTGAACCTCATACCAGACGTAACCCTACACACAAAGACCTCTCATTATCAACAACAACTGATAGCAGCGGAGGCCGGATCTATCCTTTCGGACTTTTCTTACAGGAGTCGTTGATTCCTGTTTCCCACGCACTCGTGGGTGGTGACAGCCAGCTACGCTGCCTTCTTGTTATTTTCAGGGACACACCAGGAGAATTTTACTTTTTCAGGTTCCGGCTCGTGAAATTCGGCACCAAGGTGTTCTCTGGAGTATCAGCTTTTACGGTGGACCAGCAGTATTTAGTTTCTCTATTACAGGTTTTTGATTACTAACGGCCGCCGGTACTACATTACTTATACTACCGGTTATTACATGAATCTTTCAGCAAAACATCATTTAGAACCAATTTAAGGTGAGATTTTATTAGTTTGACGGGGAAAATATTAAGCCAAAAATATAAAAAAGAATTACAAAATAATCTAGTCTGATCCATAACTGATTATTATTGGGTAAATTACTGAAATACATGAGTACTCAAGTTTGGTACTGTATAAAACATTGCTAGAATCACACTATATTTTAATTGGCTATGAACATAATAGGTTATGGTTATTGTATCAAAAGCATACACAAACATCATTATACCAAATTCAAATTACTAATATTCCCAAACTTGAAACCATTATCGAATATTCAAAAAAAGTAAGGAACGTTTAATATAGTTACCTAGCAAAAATTACAAGAAAATCGTTGAGTTTACAATACATGTTCAAAATGATCTTCCTCGATGTCGATCTTCAAAGGAGCGACTCGCATTTATCAACACATTTCCAGTTAGGTTCATAAATTAATTTCTGATTCTCATATCTTCACATCTTTATATTATCTCCACTTCCATAAGGAGTTTGATACACCTTATCTCTTAAATAGCTCCAGAAAAAAAAGTGTAGGTAGGTTGTTTTACTATGTAGATCGACCTTATAGGTCCTCCCCTTCCAATCCACCTTCCAGGAAAATTCAATCAATAACTCACAAATTCAGTCAATTAGGTATAGAGAATGCTCAAAAAATAATAAAGTGCCATGTAATACGATAGTAAAATACAGGGTGTTCCATTCAAGAAAATCCAATAAATGATCATTCCCATTAATGACCAATCCTGTATATAAAAAGCGAATATCACGCTATGTTCATAATTTTGGACGATAGTTGAATATTTTTTTTTCTTATTCTTTTGGGAATCAAACCACAATAATGTTTTTTATTTTTTATTTCACGTTTCGGTAGCGTTCCAGCTACCGTTGTCAAGATTAACTAGGTAGTAATAAAATTAATAAAATAATTTTTGGTCCCTATCTGACACAACGAAAAAATATATGAATATATCAAATCCGTTTGAACGTAAATAGATTTCTTGATATCCAATCTATAAAATGGTACAGGGTGTTGATGTTACCAGGGAATTAATAAAAAAGTGTTCCTATCTTTCAAATTACCCCGTATAATATCAGAAAACCCCATATCACAAAAACAAGAAAATCGAGGAGAATGGAAAAAAGTGAAAGTATACAGGGTGCTTCATTTAAAAAAAAGGTAAGTTAGGTTCATCCTGCCAATATGAGTGGCCCTGTATATTTGAATAGATTTCCAAAATATGGTCTTGTATATGACTAGGCTTTTATCTAAATGAAGTTTTTTCGTATCTCTTGACAAGTGAGTGATTGGATGTCCCCGCGCCATCACCGCACCCTGTATATTAGATTTCTCCATACCCACTTTTTACAGGTAACTGGCGATATCATTTCCAGATTGAAATCAGTTGGGAAAGAGCCTACTACTAATTCAATTGAACACTTGGTATTCCTTTGAATTTCAATACAGATAATATATTTGTCTAGTAGCTTTTGGTTACATTTAACTCCTAACGCGAAAAGTTAACTATTTTTGCAATGTCCGATACATGCTATTGCATCCTAGTGCAGTTCCATTTTCAATTACTCTTGACAATACAAGTTTGTAAGGGTACAAGGGTATAGTTCAAAAGATTAGAAGTGGTGAAAAATAAGTTGTTGCTTATACTTAGATTTTTCCACTCATCACAATCTTACATGCCAAATTAAAATTTGATCTGAGAAGATTTAGCTCCTAAACATTGTCAAAAACATTTATGTAAACTTTAACTTCAACACCTTATAAGGTTGAATTGACCTATTTTTGACACAAGGCCAAGTGCCTCAACTTATGACCAATATTTTCGTTATATCCTGTATATACACGTGATATAAACCGAGTCTCTAACTTCAGGAGATTTGAACAACGCCTTCAAATTAATATTTAGTTGAAACTCACACCAACAAGTGCGACAGAGATCGAACTAGTTTCAGCACAGGAATTTCAGGAAGCGCTTAACTCTGAAACTTAGTCAAGCACTTACTAGAAACTCAATTTATTATCCCAACTCATCCTGGCACGAGAAACAGGGTATATCCTACCGGTTATATTGGATGAGATAGGCTCATACTTTCCATAAAAAATTCCCAATTATCATGAATTAAAAGTAAGTGCAGCAAATGGGTTTTTAAAACTTTTAAAGTAAAATGTAGACAGGAAGTACTTCAACGGGAAGAGTTATAAGTTGGAAAGAATAGAAATCAAAGTTCTTTTTATTATTTATTTTTGCATGAGAGAAAAGCTGGAAGTTTCCAGTATCAGGATCATAAAATCCCATTTGAAGTCACGAACCTTGCCTGTTGACTTCGACTTCAACAAACTTTGCATCTAATTATGAAAGGAAGATAAATACAACTTTTAGTTTTCAGAACATCACTTTACATCAAAATATCAGTGGCGTGGATTTATCGACCAGCACTACTTGCATCTTCTGTCTCTTAGCATATTTTATTATTTATTGCACACACATCCGCAGATTGTCGTTGTTACTTAGTGCGCGAGCTATTTTTGTTCCAAACTGAATTATACAGGAGGAACTAAAATTCAAGCTGTTATGGTATAAGATGAGGACACTATAAATAGGTAGTGAGTTAAAGTGAGTTTTTGTCAAAAACTGTCCAGTTAGGTAGACTCAGAAGCAAAAAAACATCCTCCACGACTGAATGTTCATGTTTGCTCATTATGGTGCCTTATTTTCTGGTTAAAATATTTCTAAATATAACTTTGAGTGAGTTTACATTGAAAAGTTGAACTTTGCCAGTAATAGTCGGACATTGAGTGTCAGCACCAGTGAAACAATTTCCAGAAATATTGAATAATAATCTCAGTAGATGTGTTCACCAATATTTCATTTGGGGTATAATTTATGTATCGGGAGGGAGCTTTACTTCCCATTTAGTTCATCCTGAAATATGCACAATTATGAATATAAATAGTTAGAAATTCCAATGCTTATTTTTCAACTTATGGTGTTCATCACCACACTCTCATTTTAATCAAAAATCTTTACAATAAACTTTCGTATTCTTGTGTTTTCATCTGCCTAATTAGTTTTTCATTAATTTCTATAAATGAACCATCCAAGCTTCAATTTTCTTGGCGCATTGGCTTTCGGGTTTTTCATGCTTTTGATTGTACTATCAACAGTAACCCTTATCAGACCTAGCAATAGTGACACAGTGAGTAGATGTTTTGCATTTGAAGGATTATGTGAGGCTGTTTCTTTCTCTTTCTCTAAAATACCATTATTGCATACCTTGCCAGGAAAACAATCTTATAGACACCAGAAACAGGGCAAATTGTACAGTTTAGTAGTCCAAGGAAAGAACATTTTCCACGCAATGATTGTGTAGCTTGTCACAAAACAGACAGACCTATAGTGAAGTGAAACATGGATACATTCAGGAGATTCTGATTCCGTTTCAGTTAGGTATTATCTAACTTCAGGAAATGATTGGTAAAATCGGGCATTGGGGAACAGTGTACTCTTTGGAAAGTAATTTCAAATTTGTAAGGCGTTATGATAGTATAACTCCATTACCTGGACATCTTGATAGCACGCTTCACTTGAATATGACAATTAATACAAAAAACTGCGATTGAGCAAATAACTGCAAACCCGAGCAGGTTTTTTGTCAAAATGAATTTTGGTTGAATGTATTAATGTATTAATGTATTAATGTGATTCCAGCGTTATCCAGGGTAGGGGTTCTCTGAAGGCGCGAGGGTGCTGCCACATAAAGATTCCCGTCAGTACTGAAATTTCTAATTCAATGAGAACTGGAATGAAAACTGTAACGCGTCGTTAGTGAAAGCTGCAGATTCTCCCACATATGTCAGCGCTGACATCCTAACCTTACAACTGCTCGACAACTACAGACCAACGTCTCACGTTGTGTATCGTGAATTGGCTCAGTTTTTGTTGCCAAAAACTATTTTGCTCATTTGTGTCAGTGTTAAGAATTCGTAGTTGGTTTTTATTGTTCATAATGGAACTTTTCTTTAAGAGACAATGTCAAGAATATGTATCGTGAAGAAATGTAATGTGAGGTGCACCCGATAAGCTTTATCCTCATGAAAAAACATGTCTCATTAAATAAAAAGTGACAGAAGTAGTTATTTTTCCATACAGCTTTGAACTTCCCAGCATTGTTGTTGAATTCCTAACATTTATTTTTCTTCATGTTTGTCATTGAGATATGTTAAAAAACGTTTAATTTATCCCATACTTTTTCCATTCAATAATAGAAATTCATGTACCAAGGCAGTAAAGTGATTCTTCATTGGACAAGTCTGGAATTATGAGACGAGCGAGAGAAGCGAGCGAGGCGAATATATGCATGCAAAATTTTATCGCCAACTGGTCAGAGCTCATAATTTAAAAAAACTGGAGCAATTTCATTGCATTTAATTATGACAAATAAAACAGCAAATATAGA
>CAJUYH010002042.1:25250-43127 GCA_910591685.1 Galerucella tenella | reverse complement strand
AAAAAAAAAAAAAAAAAAAAAGTATAAAAATATATTTAAATTCTGGATTCCTGCTATTTACACTACATACCATATAGGCTTTAACAACTTGTGGTGGTGCTGCTGCTGCTGCTGTTGCTGCGAACCACACAATGGATCCTTATGGGTCCCCTTTACCGACCCTGAAACTATTAACCTCCTCCCCACTTTAAATCCTCGATGCCCAGTCTTGCGCCAATGTGGTCGAGCTACATATATATATATATTTACATGTTAGGTTGAGGTTACAACAGACGGTACAAAATCGTCATCATTTGCACGCGCGTCCCTTCACAACAAATAAAATCTACTCCTATGTCACAATCACGCGCACAAGTTTACTCCTATACCATTATATATACATATATATATATATTTCTTTTCGCTTTTTTTTTTTTTTCCTTATTTTTTGATCGCGTCGAAATAAAAAACCTCACCATACCCCCCCCCCCCCCCCCCCTCTCCACTGTTGCCATTGCCTGCCTACTCATATTATTCCTTTATACCACTCGCGATCACATACAATCGAATAAAAACCCACGAGAACACGACACAGTTTCAGTGTATAATATATAAAGTGCAGCAATTATTTTACCAATTTATTCCATCATCTTCTGTTTTGTATTATGATTTTTTTTTTTTTTTTTTAATAATAATAATAACGAAAACGGAAAATAAGTGATAATAAGTGCGAAGACAGCGATTAGTAAAGCGGGGGAGGATGAGAGAAAAACAGAGAAGATGAAGATTAAAGTAATATTATGCTATCGAGTGTCTCATGTGTGAATAGAAAGTCGAAATAATAATATATAATATATTTTAGTTTGCATTTAAAAATGTGGAAGATGAGTCAGTTGAAGTTGTTGATTTGAACGTTTTGGCTTTCGGTGTGTACTCATTCATTCTCTCTCTCTCTCTTTGTTTCTCTTATTTATATCTGTGTGTGTGTGTGTGTTTAGTTGGCACCATGCGTCGTATGACTATGTCTTCCTCATGTCTACATCTATAAATATATATATTGGTTCGAGTACGACATGAGAAACGGGAAAGAGGGGGAATAAGCAGAGGAGGGACACTCTCTTTCTCTCTCTGGTTCACGATCTCCAGCTTAACTTTGTTTCTTGCAATAAAAGCATTCGTAGTGTGTCGAGAGTAAGTTTGAGACATCAAGTTGGTAAACCCGAATGGTATTGCATTCGTCTTTTGTTTACTCCATTGGCATTGATTATATTATTGCCGTTATTTTTCATATAAAAATAATTTTGTAAGGAAAATATAAAAAAGTACAAATGTGAATGTTTAATTTTGCCATTGTGTGAAATATTGTGGATTGTTTATAAATAAAAATTGATATTATTATTTGGGGTTTTGGTAATTGGGGGTAATTGAAAAAAATACTTTTGTGTTTACACGTGAGTTTACCTAATTTGTTTCATTGGCCACACTGTCACTGTTAATTTAATTGCTCATTGAACAGATGACGCCATTTTTATTTTTCCATAATTCATATGTGCAAAATTATAATATAAAAAAACAATTGTGATGACGTATAAAAATAATAATGTAATGACAGTGGTGAATAATTTTTTATTTATTTATAATTGTTGATGTGAAAATATTATTTGTGGAAAAGGGACAAAATGAATTCGTGTTTTCCGCCCATTGCGGCATTGAGTCTTAGAGACTCCAAGAAATCATCAACAATATCTATGAGACATCGTTTGAGCAGTGGCGATAGTCAGTCAACATATCTAGAAAAACCCACAACTACAGGAAAAATTGAAATACTTCAAGATTTAGATCTTTATTATATTCGACAGATTGCACATAATTTAAAGGTAATTTTACACTATACATATTTATTTTTGCTTATTTATTCAATACAGTGTGAACGCATTCGCATAAATTTTATGATAAGAGAAGTCATTAATATTATTAAACAATTGTGGTAAAGTGTATAATAAAAATGAAAAATACATTAAATTGAAATAATGTTTATAAAAGTGTTTTTATGTTTTTTTATTTTTTATTTTAGCATTGCGGGCATTATGAAAAATTTTATCGCTAGTACGTGACTAGAATAATTGCTTCGTTTTACATCTCGAGTACATATTCAACTATATATATATGTGTGTATATATACAAAGCGATTACTATGAATATACGATGTATGCAATACATCAGTGGAACACAAATAATAAAACGAAAACTGATGATGAGATTTACTCTTAAAAATCACGTAAAAGCAGTAAAGTTTTGAAACATGCAAAGGTAAAAAAAAAATAAGAAAAATAAACATTATCTCAATTTAATGTACCTTCAATCTCCAATCTATTTATAATATATATATATATTATGTGTGCAACAATAATGCCGTTATATAATTATAATTTAATATATCGGATAATATGCAAATCTTTGCATCCGTCACATCAAACTGTAGAAGACAACCTGATAGCAGTCTTTCATCTTTCGCATTAAAGAGCTTAAAATTTATAGGGGATTAAGCTGAAGACCAGAGACGTTCACGGAAATCATGTCATACGTCAATTGACGTATTATTAAATAAAAACACTGCGCATACGTAGATTTAATCAATGTGATGTCATCATCGTCTATGTCACTGTCACAGTAAATTATTTTCACGGATCAATTGACATGAAAATTGTTCTTTCTCTCTTGTACATTCACTCACACTCACTTGCATTTCTCGCTGTACTAAATAGATATATTACAACATCACCGTCATATCGTCAACTATTTATTATTTGCATAAAGCCTTGGATAAGATTGAATTAAAATTTTTTCAATATCCCATGGGAGTGCTGTTCATCAATGATTTCATAATGAATTTAATAATGGCTGAAAGGTCGTTTTTTTTTTTTTTTTTCATCAAATAACTTTGAAGCGAAAATAATTTGATATAATGTTTGATTTTGAATTATAGGCCAATGTCAAAGTCATTATTAATTCATTAAAAAATAATCAATTGCTGAACATTATTATCTACACAGTCGAACAATGTGTAATAAAGATAAGAAAATATAAAAATCAGTCAATTGACGTTATTACTTATTCGTCTTTAATAATAATGCTGTCACCCGATAAATTTATATACGACTGATAGTGTTTGTCGTCTCTGATGTTTAAGTGCACACGCTATTGCCACGATTGTATTCATTAAGGCTCATTGCCCATCGGTCATTCTAGGTCAAATGTGTCAAACTTCTCACCGAATATCATCACATCATGATATCAATATATATGCTAATACAAGATAAAAAATTCTTTGTTTAATCACTCAATAATGCATTTTATATTGGTTACTTTTATGCATTTATTGTCAGCGATGTCAACGGACCATAGTGAGAATAACAAATCACTCTTGAGAAATACAATTTACATTGAATCATGTTAATAATTGCAAATACATAGTCAATTTTCATCTAATATCGATACATAAATAAATTTATCAATGGAAAATCATGGAGACGATGAAAAACTATTGGCAAAACCTGCTGCAATAAAGGTGTAGAGTGGAAGGGTGTGTAAGGTCGGTGATGTGCAATGGGTCGATATTCAACGGCGCCAACACCAACCCCTGACTTGTGACGGTGTCATGGACATGAAGCGAACCCCGACGTGAAAACTTTGTACACCCCATCACCGGATTTCAGTCTTTGCTCAACGTTGAGCCATGCTCTTCTACGAGACTTTATTACAACTATCTTTACTTCGCGTTCATTTCGATTGAGAATTTTAATACACCAGCAATGTGATATTAATTTTAATTACAAATATTAATAGGAAAATTTTTAATAGCAGCGTTAATTATATTTACATTTAAATCGCAGAGAGAGATATAATTAATAAGCAGGGGAACAACTATTGATCTTTTGTCTTAATCTTTAGAGATTTTACTATATTAAATAAAGGATTAGTGATCACCGCCACCTCCTTTGTGGTTTTACCCATCGCTATAGAATCATTTGAGTTATCTGTGATAATTTATTTAACCAACACTATTCGATTTCATCTGACAACAGACATTTTCGATCACGTGTACGAAAAGAACAATATTAAGATTGCATTTAATGGAATGAATTAATATGAACTTGACGAAGCAATACACAACAATTGTTATTAAATGATTATACAGTTAGTTTATTGATTGTGGGTAAAATTTGAGTGACTACCATGGCAACGACTTTAATATTATCAAAACCATTGAAGAAGGTAAATAAAGCCGGAAAAAAAAATTATTTATATTATTAAAAATGTAGATATTTGTTATTTCTATGAATGAGATATACGTAAATTTGTATACCTTTTTTAAATATTCCTTGATATAAGTTCCTCGGTAGTATAATGGCAAGTATTCCCGCCTGTCACGCGGGCGATCAGGGTTCGATTCCCTGCCGGGGAGATTTTTTTGTTTTTTTTTTTGTTTTCACACTTCCATCTCTCAATATTTTCATTTATTACTATGTACAACTGTACGTAAACACATAATAATTTTAACTATTGTTTTGCTACATAAGAGTAATAAAGCATTATTATTTTTTGATTTGAAATTTTTATATAAGTGCTGTTATAACGTCAATACAATGAATAATATTCAGGATCGACAATTGGCTTATTTGTGTGAATTTTCATTTTCATCACAGAAAAAACAGCCATTGGTGTGAATAGCTGCTGTGTGCGTTTCGGATTTCCTCTTATACACTTCAACTGCAACCAAAAATAGAAATGTCAACGCTAATTTGCATATAACATTCTCTCAGTTTCATTAATTCACTATTTTTCAATTATTATTATAGCTAATAATTATAACAAATTTATATCTCTTGTATACATATTTAATATAAAAATGGGAACTTTCACACACCGTTAATTTTCTCTCTGTTTGCTCTCACATTGACCAAAACATTTCTTGGCGTCTGTAACATTAACTTAGTGCCAACTTAGTACAAATTTTTGCCCAACAGTGGCGAGTTCTTGTACAACGACTGGTGTTTCCTATTGGATAATCAGACATACCAGTGATGCTCTAAATAAATAATCCACAGTGAAAAATGTTCATTTTTCAATTTAAATCTGTTTGATAATTTAATTGGTATCATCAGGTGAATGATTGAGAAAAATTTTACGTGAAATTGAAGAATTTGGGATTTTTTATTGCTCATTTTTTCCGATTTTACCTTACCTTTTAGTTGAAGCCATCATCAATGCGAGAACTGTACACTCATTCATTTATTTATTATTCCTTGCGTCGAGGCATACAATCCAGGATGCCGTCATCATTGTGTATAAAGAATACCAATCATTTGAATGACATGAACTGAATTGAAAGTTATTATTTTAAAAGTTATTGCCACATGCCTTTCACTCATTGTACAAAAAATAATACGGATTTAATGAACGATTGATTGTTTATATTTAGGAATATGATTTGGAGCAAAAAATCGAAGTGGAAATAAAGATGCGAGAGGGTTCAGCGAGACTTTTGGCCGCGGCACGTCATCGTGCACAAAGTTTGGAAGCCGCACGAGCATTATTGACATCAAATGAACGAATGTCAGCCTATATGGCAGAACTTCAACGCCGAAAAAAGGAACCGGCGAATAAACCAATGTAATAAATGATTTTTTTTTCATTATTATTCTACAAATTATTTCAATTACGTTTTGATGGTGTGGTTATTTAATTGGTTTCGTTTTTTTTTCTCATTGTTTTAGTGCAACCGCAAGCACAGCGAGAGTTTCACTGTCGGAATTGCGCGTTCCGTTGATGTGGCGAGACTCGGATCATTTCAAAAATCGAGGAGATTATCGAAGATTTGCGGTATTTTGCTTGGCGAGAATTGGAACAGAAATTCATGACACTGCACTTCTATGTCCTGTTGATCGGGCATTAACTGACATCACATTTCCTGATGTTTTACTATTGTAAGTTTAAATAAATTAATGTTATATTTATAATACATTTATTCATATATTTGGATAGACAATGATTTATAAATGTTATTTACAGCAATCATGTGCCTGCTGAATTTGAATTAACTCTAGAGGTTTTTAGTCATATACTACAAGAAGATTTGAGTATTGCCAGTACTCCGCGACGAATTAAACGGACAATTCACTCGTCCATTTCGAAAACGGTGGGAAAAAAGTTGGCGGCGTCATTACGAGATGAATTAAATTCTGGAAAACTGTAAGTTATCATTTTTTATTTTTTTTTTTTTTCAAATACAGACTTTACAACTAATTAATTAGTATTAATAATTAATTCTATTGTGGTGTTGCTAGGGGACCACATTTTGAACTTATGGCTTCGGCAAAACTCACATTGGATGATACAGATGAAAATATTCATACACACGATCTTGTAATAAACCATTTAGGTGATTCAATCATTTTCCTCATTTTTCCATTACGATTTACTTGGATTTAACTGATTTTTTATTATTATTATTATTGACACAGATAATAAACACCATGCATTGCCACTATTCGGACATTTTTGTTGTCGACTCGCAGCACAACCAGAGTGTACGACAAAAGAAATATTTACCGGAAATATAAACTTGAATGGCAACAGTTGTTGGGCACGTTTACAAAATTTCACTCTAAAAACTTGGGAATCACGGAAACACGCCGAAAGCGAACACCATCCAACAAATACAATTCCAATAAATCGAGTGAGTGAATTATCAGCAATTTAAATTCATAATAAACAATGACTTAAAAAATTTTTTATTTCTACTGTGGCATTTATATTTTTTCGCAGGAGACAGTTGTACAACCGTTAAAATCATCGATAAAAGAATTGCGACTGTCAAATGTCGTTGATGGATGTGAAAAATTGATGAAAATTAAATTGGAATCAAATGATGAGGCGCAAAAATGGCTAAGGCATTTGACTAACCACATGAAAGATCATGAAAAATGGAAACAAGCTGCGGAATCAATACAAGAAGTACCTTATTTTGAGAGCGCACGAAATTCTTTCATTAGTAATAAACGCCAAGGATCTTTATACGATGAAACGCCATTAATTGGTAAGAATTTATTTGAACACAAAGGGGACGTGATAACAATGAATCAGTGAATAATTTTCATAATATCAATTGCAGAATCTGTACAAACAGATTATTCGTCATCGCGGCCAACAGTTCAACAGATATTTGGATTGACACCAAGCACAAGTTTGAGCAGCTGCAGCTCCAATAGTCCACCGAGTTTGCGATCGCGTTCATTGAGCACAAGTGCTACACGTAAATTAAGTACCAACACACTTAAATCACATTGGCCATTTTTAAATAAAAATCACGATTAAATGATAATTTAAATTATTCAAAAATTATCCAATTTATAAAGAAAAAAATGCGTAACATCGAAATAATTTCAGTCAGAAATAAAAAATGCATTTTTGTTTTACTATTCCATCCTGCAACACCCCCCCTCTCTCATATTTGTGTTCCTTAATCGAGACTGAACCAATAAAAAAATTCGGATAATGTATTGTATATACCCACTATTTTTATAATTACATTCACTTTGATAACACGAGAATGAAAATAAACATTTTGAGAAAGTGTGAGAAAACATATGTATACGTTATTGTATTTATTGTATTACTTGTGTAATAAAAGATGAAAACAATGCAAGGGCAACGAACGATCAATAAAAAGTAGAAACTTCATCCACGCGTTTACATTGTATCATCTTCCGATGAAGTATTACTTTTACATACAGTAGTCTATTGTCAAAACGCAGACTTTTATTCCGTAGCATATCTAATTTTGAACGAAATCAATAATTGTTTGTACGTTGAATTGAAATAATTAAACTGGCTTTGGTTATCATACAAAAAATAATTTTATTCTGTAGTCTTCGGTGCCTGCGATAAACTCAAATATCATTTAGGTTCATACATTTTAATGTTTTATTTGACTGTCGATGAATATATTTAATATAAAGTTAAATTTATCATTTTTGTACAAAATTATTTCAAGAAGTAAATTATTCATTACAATGAAATTGTCATACATTATCGAATGATAAATTAGAATCGAATAGGATGTCATTTGCTTTTGAGTATAAATGATACAAAGGCAAAACTATCTCAATTAAATGATGAAAAATTATTCACGAATAGAAATATAACCCGCAACTGTTTATTATTTGATAACTCATTTAGTTGGTTTAAATTTATATTTGATAGAATCATTTATTAGCTAAATAAACAATAAACTTTGTATAATACAGTGAAATAATGTATTGCAACTAATGGGGGATGAAAGATATTTGTGATATAAACAAATATTTTTATTATATGGTATATATTTACATGATTTAAAGTATTGGAACTCGTGACAATCATTTATCATTATTCTCCAAGGGTTTTTTGCATTTTTAATGGTGTATGAATTACTCCCATGAGTGTGCAATCAGCTTCCATAATGGTTATATCTTTTGTTCCACCCAAGAATTTCGTCGATAATTCCAAATTTTTGACCATCAATTTAACACTTGCACCTCGAACGTAATCCCTACAAATAAATATAATACATAGCCGCATAAGATCGTAAAAAAACAACAATTCAATTAAAAATAAAGTTATTTTTGCAAATCAATTTATGTTTCTACCTTTGGTTTTTGTATGGTTTCACACAAACACAATGGAATTTCCATCCAAAGTCAATGTACAAATCATTGTCGACAACGTGAAATATTCTTCCAGTGACGAATTTGCCTTCAGGATCACCAATCTGTTCAATTATATTGTGTAAATTCATAAAATCTTATGGAAATACTACCAAGGGTAATTTTTTTTGTCATTCAAACTCTATACGTACGTCTATGAATTTTGAATAACGCAATAAATTTGCAAATGTTCTGTCTTTTTCAGGTTCTGGTTCACTTTCTGGTTGATTAAATTTTTCAAATGCTGTGGCAAAACCACCAAGTTTTTTTTTTTTACTCATTGTTGCATTATCTTGGCTCTCTTCATTATTCAATTTGTTCTCTATATCATTATTATCACGAATTTCACTTGTGAAATTCCTAATTGATGTCGTCTTTGGCAAAAATTTTATTCTATTGCACAATGCATTTGTAGCAGTTAACAATTGTCGCATTGTTATCAATTTTTTACTCATTAAACGCAATTGAAGCAAATGAATAGTATGTATTGATATGCGTTGGTAAAAAGTCTTAATTTTATTGTGATGAGAGAGGTTATGTACATTCATCGACATTGGAGACCTCTGTAGTCGCAGAAAAAAATATATATATATATATATAAGTACTCATTGCGTTTTTGGGCGTCTTTTTTATTTTCGTCTTAATGTATTTTACGACTACCTTATAAATTACAAGCATCATGATGCTCATTATTAATTTATCTATGAAGTAAATGATCATTTTCCACAATTATATAAAACTACGAAATTTTATTGAATTTAATACAATCGTTACATTCATTTACTGCTACAGAATGCACTACAAATTTCCGAGCATTTCAAGAAAACTGGTTTTAATCATCATCTTTAGAAAATTTTGTACAAAAAATTGATTAATTAATAATATTGTTGTAATTGGCACACTTGTCAACAGCTTGTAGCTCGTGATACGGGCAATGTAGTATTTTCGATAATCCTGTATCACGTATGACTGTTGACGAGGGCATCAATATATAAGAGAAAATTATGGTTATGAGATAACAATTGTTTGTAATTATAAAAATGACAAACCAAGTGTAATTATTAACTAACATCAAATATCATCCTAAAATAGAAATGGACAATGCAATGCATACTTATTATTATCATCATTATTATTTTCTTTGAATACTAAAATGCGTATGAGATGCAGTTGCTTAAAATTTTTATCAATTGAATTTCGGCAACTCATCATGCCCGCCTGTGATAACCTCAAACTCAATTATGCTATCAACTTAAAATAATAAAAATGAAAACAAAACAAAACATGAGAGTACGAAGTTTGATGAGCAACATTGCAATCAGAAGATTATTGAACTCTTTTATGAGAACAAAAAAATGACTGAAAAAAAAAAAAAAAGAAAAACAGTTATATGACATTAAAATACATTTAAGGAGAGCATATCGAGAAAATTGTTAAGTAAGTATAAATTGATGATTTTTCTCAGCTTAATCTAATATTATCGTCTTAATAGAGCGTTACAATTTGAATACCACCAGGTTTGCGATACAATCTTTCATTTGTTGGCAGTTGGCCAATTAAATAATTGTCTAATAGAGTAAATGCAAGTTTAGTGTGTCCCGTACCAATAAATGATAATGTCGCATCTCTACCAGCATATTCCATCAATACTTCCTGACCACCTGGATGTTTTTTAATAAAATTCGTACAATCATAAACATAATCATAAATAACCATCCAACAATCATCAGCACTATCGTGCCATGATACTTCATCCAATGTAATTATATTTAAACTTTTTTCATCACAATTTTTATATCGATAATCATTTGATAATGGTTTTTTAGCGTCTTCAAATTTCTGTGTCAATGCATCAACTGCCAATGATGAATCACGCAATTCCAATGCCACAAAATTAAGACTCAGTAAGTCCATATTGATATATTCTTAATCTGCGTATTTATTTATTTCTCCTTGATTATTTTCAATGTCACACTCACTCTGTAAACAAAAATGTGTTATGTCATAAAATTAAATATACTGATGCAATTTATTCTGAAATTGGGTGAAGTGAAACGTGGGCATTCAATTTCATTTTGAATTTATATAATTTATAGCTCTTTTATCAACCAAGTAGAATGAAAACAAAAAAAAAAATTGGTATTAATGATATAATAATAACGTAATTGTTGAACGTTAATATATGATTATCTATGACAATTTCTCACCACATAATTTTCATATTGATAAATGGCTAAGTGTTCTCTTTACATTTCTTTCACTCTTTATTTCAAATAGAAGGGAGATAAAAGACACTTTGTCTGATAAAATTGTAAAGTATACTTGGATTATTTTCGTCTAAATATGTGTAAATGGTGTGGTGTACACACGTATGTATGCAATGAGACACTTGACAAGACTGACGAGCTCATGTAATTCCGCTAAGATATATAAAGGTAAAACTTAATACCCAATATTGAAAAAAAAAAAAAAATGCAAAAAAATAAAGCAGAAAAAAACGATGGCGATTGAAAAGAGAAAGAGGAAAAAAGCAAAAAAAAAGTATACATGGTCTTTAATTATATTATACTGAATGAAACCTGAAGCCTTTGAAGCTGTATATACTTTCGCACGATATATATATATATATGTATATAGGGTGATTTCCACCGAGGGACTAACCATAAAATACGTTCCATTAATAAAACATTTTCATACTTTAAGATGTGATTGAATATATAATAATGAAGACTATTAAAGAGTAAAAGAAAATTTATCAATGAGACCTGCGTAAAAATACACCTGCTATATATATATATGTATATATATATATTAAATACACAACTTCGTATCATTGTGAATAATAAATATAATCTCAATACTTGCATTAACTGATGGAATAATATTACACGTCTCTTATTACCGTTTATAAAGTTTTCTCACGTACACACAGAGAAAAAAAAAATGCCACTGTCACACTGGCAAACTGGTTGTCGTGTTGTATTATGTTACAATTGAACGGAATAATAATGCAGAAACGTAAAAAATTAACAAGTTATATCAAATGAAGAATAATAATAAATTGTAAAATTATTAAGTGTAAATTTATATTTTGTATTTACACTTTGGAATTATTGTTGTAACACAATTCTTTTCATTTATTACCAATCACTGCTAATGTTCATCTACAAATGATTGTAGTGTTTGAGTTAATAAGAGAGTCTGTTGTACCGAAAAAAAAAAAAAAAAAAAAAAAAAGTTACGAATAAAAATAACAAATACTGGGGATTATCGTATCATATGTAAAGTCAATACATTAATCTAAATAATACAATTAACTGAATTTTATTACGATTTGTTCTGTAAAGACATACACCCACACACACACACAGACAAATTATAGTTGGAGTGATATCTTTTGATTGAATCGCAACCTTCGAGAGCACTTGACATATATATCAGTAAGAATTTTTTATTACAAAGTGTCTTCCTTATACATATGATAATAATATATATCTGTGTTTATACAAAACTGTACTTTTATATAATCAATAATATATCGCAGACATCTATACTAATTAATAATATTAATTATTGCAATACTTGAGATATTCAATTACTAATTAGTAATTGCTTTTATTATATATATATATATATATATATATATATATGTCTGTATAGATGGTATGAATGATTGGATTTTTTGTTTTTATATTTTTGATAATATCAATTTCGTTGTACCATACACGAAATTTTTTTATATTTTTTATCAGAATGTTCAATAATTTTTTCTTTAATGATAAGCATCCGTGGATAATAGTAATAATATTTATCAAATTGTTATTATATTATTGTATGATAATGACAATGATGATGATGATGAAGTGTTGTAGATACGAGTGACGAACATTCAGTTAACAAAGTGTTTATGATAAAATAATCATGGAAATAAGACGTAAACTATTGACCCAAACCGATGCCTGACGTTAATCATGTACGTACTCCTACATACTTATAAATGTAAACATATATATATATATATATATATATATATTTATAATTATAAATTGATTTGAAATTAAAAATATATATTTATATATTTTGCAATAATTATGTATTAAGATTATAAATCTACCAATGATCGGATCACATTTTTCTTTACCATTGACAAATATCATCGACACTCTGTAATATCATTCGCTGCTCACAATAAATTCTCTTTTATACTTCGCCAATCACTAATAAAATAATTAACAGAATAAGAAATTTAATAAATAAATTTATCACGACATGAGAATAAAAAAAAAATAATGTGCTACATATTTTTTACAACGGTTTATATCATATGATGCTTACAATATAAATATATTTTATCAGTGATTTAGAAAGTATGGCAAAAATATTGATTTATGTATCATATTACAAATTAACAAATTAATATTTGCACAAAATTCATTCAAATATATTGATTTATTCAATATATTACACTAACTGTATTATTTGACTCATGATTTGTATAGAGCCTATTCTATATTATGTACATGCATGCAATTAATTGATTAAATCCACAATTGACAGTAATTCATTATCGACCATTTGATTTTACAAAAGTCGGTGATAATCATTGAAATTATTGCAACGAAAATTTAATATTTTTCGTATAGACTTGAAAAAATCATAGCAACTACCAAGCTGTACCTTCTGAATATATATATATATATATATATATATTGATGATGCCGAGCCGGTATTGAAGAGTGTGCGCATGTGTTCGATTTGCGTCCGAGCGCAACGGAGATAGCACATATACAAAAACAAATATCCAAATGAGACAGATAGATAAAATAAGAAAGATGAAAAATAGAATGGAGAGGCGACGTCGCGACGTCGGTTGGATGGGCTGCGCCGGCTACAAGGTAGTCGCAATCATGCCACCATCCTGACCAACGGTTATATACATCCAACTCTCTTCTGTTTCTATTAAATTATTCTGATACAAAATATATTTATAAATATATATCGCAGTATTGTCTTGTTGTCCAGTGTGTCACATTGAAACGAAAAAATGTCGCGGGAATAATCTCACCGTAAACACAATGTAAAAAAAAAATTCAAATTCAAATTAAACCATAAAATAAACTAAAGAGAAATAAAATTAATTAATTATCAATTGGAAATAAATTCAATATAATTATGAATGAAGCGACAAACAAACATATAAAAACGAAAAAATAAAAAATAAAAATATGTATACACATCTATATATATATACGCATATATATATATATATATATATATGTATATGTATTGAATAAATAAAATATCGAAGAAATTGTTCGAATCTTGATATTCCAAAAGAGAAAAACAGAAAAAAAAAAAGCTATGTGCCAATGTTAAAGCGCCGTATCTACTTGAGACGACGCAACGACGGTATAAAAAATGTTCACACTCACTCCTATATATCATTTATTGTTATTATTATTATTATTATTTTTCGTTCCCTTTTTATGTTTTTGATGTGGTCGTTTCCCTTTTTTTTTTTACTGTCTTTTTTTTTTTTCCTTTTTCTTATTTTTTTTTTTTTTGGCATGCTGTAATACATCTCTCTCTGGTTGTCTCTTCATACGTATATAATATACACAAAGATATATATTTAATTCCCTACATTCTATTCTGTGTCTGTCCGGTGACATATCGAAATATCACTCGTCTCGTTTTGCGCGGCCGCAAAATCTCGCAGTCGTGACCGAATTTTCCATTTTAAAGTCTATGAAAAATATACATTCGTTTTTGTGTATGCGCATGTGTGTGTGTGTGTGTGTGTGTGTTTGTATGGTATTATTTTTGATTTAATATATATTGGTGAAACAGGAGATGGATTAAGTGCAACTATTTTGAAAGGATAATTCATGAATATTGTCTATATTTTATTTTATTTTTTTCGCAATGTTTATTGATGTGTGGGACTATTATTTATGGTTTTTTTTTTTTTTTTTTTTTTTTGGTGTTTTTGTTATTAAATTGTATTTTGAGTACAGAATAATGTAGAGTATGATGCAATACTGTATGTGAAGTGAAATGAAAGGGAAAAAATATTGACGAAATAGCTGCGTGTTTACACCGATGAAATGAATTAAAAAAAAAAAAAATTAATAATTAAAAAAATATTGCAACTGTTATTGCGAGGGGTTGGTACAACTCACACCACACTCAGTGCAATCCCCATGTACACACATTCATACATGATTTTAAAAAAATGGGACTAGAAATATATAGAAGACACAAATGGTCCACAATTAAAAATGTCATTTTCAGACATTTAATATTTTTCTCTTTTTTTTTCGAGATATAGCGTGTGAACAACAATTCAATTTATTCAGTTATTAGATTTTATATAGCCGGTTACGTGTGCGTCATTATTATCATCATATCTTTCATATATATAGAATAAAAAATTTTATATAATGAAAAATTCATACCTCTAATTGATAAATCAATAGAACAGAGGAGACGACAATTTATTCAACAAATCATTTAATTTATACAATATATATGCTAGATTTTGCATATTTTACATTGTTATTTCTTATAAACAAAACTTAACAATTCATCTTTTCATGTTCATGTACATTTCAAATTTTTCCATATTTTTTTTTTTTTCGTTTCTCTCTATTTACATCTCTCTCTTTTGATATTGCCTCGTGGAACAATTCGCCTACCCCATGATAAAAATAGAAAAGCTCTAGGCCAGACAAGACTGATACGACCAACTAGAGCGAGAGATATACCTAAACACCGAGACATTATCAAATAATAATTCATCATTTTTTTTTTTTTATTGAAATATTAATTTGGAAATTGAAATAAATAATGAAAATGGATAAATCACCATTGTGTATATGTGATTGATTTTTATTTATAATGTGGGTGCGTGCTTGTGTGTGTGTGTATGTGTGTGTGCTATATAGAGGATTTAAGTGATGTGTTGGAGAGAGGAAGAGAGGAGAGAAATGTATAGAGAGAGTTAGTGGAACGATATTGACGGGAATATAGTTGGATACTGTACATTGGGGGCCACATTCCAAGCAGATCACAGATGCTTATAGAAGCGATTGCATAACAATTTTGAGAAGGTGGTGAAGTAAAGCACCACTGCCGCAGGGAAATAGTCATCATCATTGGTACCAATACAATAGCAGCAAAAACAGTGGCGCCACATTTAATAAAGTGAAACTGCGCGCGCATTTATAAGTCCACATGTTCTTTCAATTATTGTTTATTCTTTTGTATTGTATTGTTTAGTGTGGATAAACAAGAGAGTATATTTCATATATGTAGATTTTATTTTTTTTTTTCATCTATTTTTTTATTACCACGCTATTTCAATATAATTTATATGCACTTGTGTCTGTTAGTGTGAATGAACAGCGTAAAAAGTTGCACTTTAAACAATTCAATGGAAAAATTCGTAGTTGATAATTGTGACGGGGTTTTTTTCATTTTTTTTTTTTATTGTGATTTGTTTGAAATGTCTTGTGTTTATTTAACGTTGGAGCATTGAGAAAGTTGTTTTATAAAATCGAATTTTATACCAAGTTCTATATACTGTTTTATATTAAATATTGATATTACTGAAATTTAATTCTCAAACAGGAACTAGTTCTATATATAAATATGCCATTGAAAAAAATATTTGAATTTTTAAACGCCAAAATGTTCCTCCAATGTGCAACTTGGATTTATTGATTGAATGGTCACATTGAGAATCCATTGAGAAAGCTAATTAGTTAATTAATTATTATTTTCAATTGTAATTAAAGTTAAAGTGCTAGAGAAAAAAACCAATTGTGCCAATTAGTTTAGGTGCAGGTGTATTGGTACGTTTTTTGAATTTATTGTTGATATTGTTATTGCTGTTTATTTTTATTTATTTTTTTTTTTTTTCGTTTTTTTATTTACTAGTTTGTATACATGAGTATATCGTGAGAGTCTAAAGATCCGCAAGTCGTCGGAGTCGTCGCTGTCGACGTCGGCTCAACAGCGCGTTTCTATTTTTAATATTATACAGTTTGAAAGTGGATCGAGGGAACTCGTGCGCAGAATCGCAATGACGAGTGTATTGCAAATTTTTCATGTCATGTATACATTTCCTATTTTTTTTTTTTTTTTTGCCTTTAAATAACTTTGTCTCCATACATAGAGTTGAAATGACTTATCGTGTGAAAACTCGACGAAAAACTCTCGCATATTTCCTATTTTTCGAGTTCAAATAAAAATTTGTTTTTTTTTTTTTATTTTATATTATCGTTGCAACGTGACTTATATTAATTATTATTTATTCATTCATTACAATCGCTTTATTATAAATGGCTTCACTTGCCCACGCTATTACTCTGTCACTCTCTAACTCTCTCGATTATTCACCTCCCTCTCGCTCTGTTTCATCTCTATATTCTTTCCTCGCAGGAGGGCGAAGGCCGGTTATTTCCGGCCGCCGTACGCGCTTTTAAAATGATGGAAAAAACGTACGAAAGTTATACGAAATAAATAGGGAGAATGAATAAAAAAAAGTACTGATTTATAGTGAGCCACGTCAACGAAATAGGAATGGCTTTGGCATTCCAATGTGACTATGAGAGATTTTGAAAAAAAAAAAAAAAAAAAAAAAAAAACCACCACAATCAATGGCCAATTATAAATTGAATATGGTGTGTTAGATAAATGATAAGTTCAAAAAATGTTTTTATCACATTTTTTTTCAAAACGTGTGGGTAAATCATAAATAAATCGCAAATCAATTTGTAAATTTATCCAAAGAATTCGGTGGTGCTTAACCAAAAATTTATTTTAACATGCACGAGTTTGATAACAAATGGGAATTCCTTTAACATGAGTTAATGTGATATTTTAGCCACTATACTAATACTTTTTTGTTTTATATCACTTCTTCATGAAATAATAATGATAAAATAATCATAGAAATATTTGGTAGTATTTGCACTTTGAAATTTCTGGTAATTTCAAAACACTTATTCCGTCATTATACTTTATGAAGAATAAATAAAAAGAAAAAAAGAAAAAAGAAAACAAAAAACAAAATGCGACGTTTGTGTTTTTATCAGGAAACGAAATATTGTGTTGAAACACCATTACCATCATCATCATCATCATC
>CAJUYH010002042.1:7470-25150 GCA_910591685.1 Galerucella tenella | reverse complement strand
TGCCTCTATGCTAATTGTCACCAGTGTAGCTTGTGTTGAAACACCATTACCATCATCATCATCATCATCATCATCATAACGTATAAAAATATCGATATGATGACGAGGCAACGTGACATGTATGAGAGTAAAATAACTGACGACTGGTGACAATTAGCATAGAGGCAATGCAACAGCAACAGCAACAGCCGCAGCTGGGCTCGACGGGTCCCACGGCAGCCAATGGTATTGCCGGTGGGGCCCAAATGCCATCAGGCAGTGGTATGACACCACAACAAGTCAGCCCAGCATCAGGAACAGCTGCTGGTGGTGGCACATCAGGTAATCGTGGCCAAGTTAATGGTGGAAGATTTGATTTTGATGATGGCGGAACATATTGTGGTGGATGGGAAGATGGTAAAGCACATGGACATGGTGTTTGCACTGGACCCAAAGGCCAAGGCGCTTATTCCGGTAGCTGGCACTATGGATTCGAAGTATCAGGTGTTTACACATGGCCTAGGTGAGTTTTCCATTTGGAAATTTCATATTTTTATTCAGTATATGTTTCCTTGATATTCTACCAATATTACATTTATTATTGAACTTTAAGGCAGCCATTTCAATGATCAACACAACATGCAATTATTTTCAAATATTTAAATTGTTTAATAGTTATTTGATTAATTGTTTTTCCAATTGAACTTTTTATTTGTGCATTATATTTTTTTATATTTGGTTATTATCTATCTGCATTTTTATTTTATTTTACGCCTGAATTGTAAATGAGAATGTTGGTTGATGTGAAATTGCGTTCTCACATGGGCGTGAGGCGCGTGCTGTTGAATTAGGTCAAGGGTGCAAGGACAATTGTACAGTTCAGGTCACTGTGGCCTCGACCACAGCAAAACGTGTTTGCCCTACATATATATTATATATGTGTGAATATTATATTTATGCTTTTGGTGTCGCGCAATTACTATCAATTGAAGAAAAATAATTGCGGCAATTACTGATTCTATTTTTGTTTCTAATTTTATTTCATTTCACCGGATATATTCGTTGTCTCAGGTATATTCATATTCAATTGTCACTCTATGTTTATTTATTCATGGAAATTATTTCGTCCAATTTAACTTACATTCTCAGTCATTTTTTTATCTTTCAATATTCAATAGTGGCATTTCAAAATTATTTCATGACTTTATTATATTATGAAGGTCGACGATCGCACGAAAAGAAGGAGGCAGAGTAGCGGAAAGAGATGTTATATGTATGTTACAAGCTTTTGCAGGCGAGTCATGAACTCTCGTGCATTTCCGGTGTAGAATGAAAAGAAATTGAAAAAAAATTAATTTCACCACATTCTCACTATTTTTTTCTCTTATTGACAAAACTGTATGACTCCCTTGTTGAAGAATTTAGAACTGGGACAGCCTCAGAACCCATAATTTTAGATGTGAAAAAGTGGGCCGAGGTCATTTATATATTTTTTTATTTAGTTTTTTTTTTTTTTTGTTTTTTCATAAAAATTATATCCTACTAATTCATTAATTCTATTCACTAAATTATTTTTTTGATCTGTTTATTTATTTATTTGTTCAATTGGTTATTTTGTAAATTGATTGTTTTGATCAGTGGGTCGGCATATGAGGGACAATGGCAAAATGGAAAACGTCATGGACAAGGTATGGAAACTAGAGGAAGATGGTTATATCGTGGTGAATGGACTCAGGGTTTTAAAGGACGTTATGGTGTTCGACAATCGACTACATCGACTGCTAGGTACGAGGGAACATGGGCAAGTGGTTTACAAGATGGATATGGCTCGGAAACTTACGCTGATAGTGGTAAGTTTCAACAGCAATTGTAATAATTTTATTTTATTTTTCAATAATAATAAAACCAATTATTGAAAAATTAATTGTGACAATAAAATAATTTTTAATTTTGACAATTCAATAGAAAATAAAGTTAATAATATCGTGGAAAAATTAATTTATTACAGTACTACGTAAAATCCGAGGAATTTAAAATCAATTAAATAGATATGGATTAATGCAATGTTGGTGTGACTTGTTTGCTTATGATGATACTGATTTGGAAATAGCTAATGGAGCACTTGAGATTGGTCGCTTTCATATATGTATATATACATATTTATATACACATGTAAATACCCAGATGAATTTCATTACATTTCGGTCTGCTCCATCGCTCATTATTTCTATCTTTCTCACAGCCAATGGAGCTTTATTTAGAATGTGCGCGTTCAACATACATTTTTGCAATATACATCAGTAGATATTCTTCTTACACACTTTCTCTCGAATACGCACACACACACACTAATCGTGAACATTTTAATAATTAAGAATTCGATGTGGTGGGAAAATGAAAAAGGGAAGAGTCGGAATGAGAATAAAAATAAAATATAAAAATAAACACAATGCATTTTTTTTTATTATTTATATTGTGGTAAAAATGAAGGACAAGTTATTATGTTGACTTTGACCTTGGTTTGAATAAGCAGGGAGTAAGATGTGTGTGGCAAATCGAATGATAGATGCGTCCATCCAGGGGACGTTGGGCAGTGACAGATAGAGGGATAGAGAGACAAACCGTTTGAACTACACAAAAGAGAGCTTTTAGACCCGGCCCAAGAAATGTATCGGGGTCAGGCGGCAATGGATGAACCCTCTTCTCTTTTGCTTGCTCTTTATTTTTAAACATTGTTAGGAAGAGAAAAAGAGATAGCCGGATGAATATATATGTTTTGGTCATTGTATGAAATTATATCAACATTTTATAGTTAAAATTATGGAAACATATCATGATAAAAAAATAAAAAATAAATAAAAATTCTTCCCAACATTTCTATTTTTTTTTTTTTTTTTTTTTTTTTTTTTGGTAATTTATTCAGTTATTGTGTAATGCTTATTTGTTGTTTTTCTCTTTCTCTCTCTATATACATATATATGAGCTTTGACACATGGCCACGTGAAGGATTTCAAGAATTTTAATATATACGCAAGTGGATATGCACGTGCGTGCACTTGCGATTTATTATGATCTAGTATAGAAAAAGGCAAATTAAAATCTGTTGGAAGTTTAAATAGTTGTATATAGCAAAAAAAAAAAACATTGACAAATAGCTAAATAAATGAATGAATAAATATGTATGTGGTAGGAATGTACTGAGAATAATAAATTTCGGTGATAAATAATTTTTTTTTTCTGCTACAAGGAAGAATTTGTTGAAGAAAAAAGATAACATGACAATGAAATTTTAATACTCTTTCTAATGAATGACTGTATAGTGTAATTAAATGATTCCTCTAGAGGTGTCAAATTATTTATTGTGAGAAATGTTTGAAACATAAAACTTCATACAAACTCTCTTAATTAATTTACACATCGAATAATGCAAACAATCAATTATCATTATGGCAAATAATTTTAGTACAATCAATCAATCTACCAATATACCATTCACAAATATATATATATATATCTAAAGAGAAAATTAATTAATGATTCGAAGCACAAATGAAAATCAATAAATTAAATACAGTTGATAGATTGATTGATTCAGTCATTGAAAAGATACAATTAATTAGTACATATTCAATGTAAATTTATTTTGATTGATGGTGATGTAACAGAGAAAAAAAACGTGTTTTTTTTTTATGTGATTTATTAATTTTTATATATTCAAAATTTACCGGGGAATAATGAAAAAATGAGTTTGAAATAGAGAGACTAAGAGAGAAGAATATAAGTCCCGGGCGATAGCCTCGTGGACGATGTTGACTAGTTGGTTCGCTGTGGTACCAAAATACACAACTTGCACGACTAATTTTTCCACCAACACTTATATTCACTGCTACGTAGTGGTGGTACTGGTTACTAATACCTTTACGCATACTGATAGTATTATATAGTAGAGCGACAGTGAGTATAAACCGGCATCACCCATCAGTGATATATACGTAGTTGGCTATTTCAAGCAGTCGAGCCATTCTCTTCTCTTACCTAGCTCACTTGAAAAACCCAGGACTGTAACAATTGTTCCTTGTGCCGTGTATGTACACATGTATTTTATTATATGCCAATCATGCAAAATATGAAAAATAAAAATTAATGTAAACAAAAATATGTATGGTTAAATAAATATTACAGATGTAAATAGGGAATTGATCAAGTTGAAAATTAATTATTCGTTATAATTGTAATTTGAATTGATGAAGAAGCGATTTTTTTTTTTTTGATAATTTCATTGGTTGAAATCGCTATCGTTTATGACCGTTGAACTTTTGTTGTTTTATTATAATTGATGACGAAGCTCGCGTAAAATTACGAACATCAATGACACATTGCCAAGCTACTTGCACGACATGCCAAAGTGTATCTGACACATGCGATCAGAAATATTCTCACACACACACACACATACACACAAATACACAATACGTAAATTTATATGAAAAACATTTGAAAGATTTGACGAGAACAAAAAATTCAACAGAATTTTATTGTATAATATTTATCACTTTAACGTAATAATATTCAATGTATTTTATATAAATTTTTTATAAACATATTTTTATCTATTTATTTATATAGGAACGTATCAAGGACAATGGTTAAGGGGAATGCGTCATGGGTATGGTGTAAGAACAAGTGCACCTTTTGGTTTAGCAAGTCATTACAAACCACCAAAACAAATTCGTGCATCGTTAACATCCTTGAGGAGTACCGATGGTGCACCAGCTGCCGCACCAACTCCAGAACCAACAGACCGACGTGACCGTCGTGTTGACGACAGCCGAGGTGGATTTGTTTTGAAAGCACGAAGCGATGATCCACCGGCAAGACGAAAAAGTCTCACTGAAAAATCACTAAAAAAGGGATTGCTGTCGGTAAGTTTGAAATTAAACAAAATAAAATAAAAGTGTTTGTTTGAATTTTGTCTGAAAATATTTTTGACAGGGTCTGAAAATAAGGAAACAACGTAGTACTGGCGATTTGGAAAAAAGAGGTACTGGCGGTAGTATTAGAAGTAATGCGAGCTCTGCATCTTGGATGTCAACTGAAAGTTCACAAAGTCAAGCTTCAGCGTCCGTGCACACAGATAGCAATGCATCCTTTGTGATCGAAGTAAATATCATATCAATATGGAATTAATCCAATAAATAGCAGAATAAAAAATAAAATAAAATTTGCATGCTGAATAATCAAATGTAATTATATACATGAATTAAATTTTAGGATGAACAAATGGACGCGTCGGTAACGGAAACATATCTTGGTGAATGGAAAAATGATAAACGAACGGGTTTCGGTATATCCGAAAGAAGCGATGGATTACGATACGAGGGCGAATGGTTTAATAATCGTAAATATGGCTATGGCGTCACGACATTTCGTGATGGCAGTAAAGAGGAAGGCAAATATAAAAATAATGTATTAATAACAAGTCAAAAGAAGAAACACTTATTCCTAATAAGATCAGCGAAATTTCGAGAGCGAATTGAGGCGGCCGTGAGTGCAGCACAACGTTCAAGTAAAATGGCATTGCAAAAAGCTGATATTGCAATATCACGAACTGCAACAGCACGTGGCAAAGCTGAATTGGCGGATGCATGTGCCAATCAAGCGCGTGAAGATTCTGATAAAGCGCAACAAACGGCAAAACAATTTGCTCCTGATTTTCGACAGCCTGGACTTGATCGTTTACGAAATCGCGAAATTCCCAAATACGTTCCGCCACCACAAGACACAATGCCTGTTAAAAGTATTTTACAACAAAAATCGCATAATACTACAAATTCAGTGAATTTAGATCAAAATTCAACGGGTTCAAATATCAAATCGAATATTGATCAATCGCAAAATTCTAACGCACCACAGTCAATAAGTCAAACAGTAAATCAATCTATACGTCGTGCGAGTATGAAACAACCTATACAAAATCAATTGTCATTAACTCAAACAGATCCTGGATCAATAATTAATCAATTAACAGGTCAAAATACGAATGTTTATCAGAATCAGATGCAAACACCATTACAAAATCAATTTCCAAATAGTTTAGCCAATCAATATACGAATTATGGTGTTAGTGGTGGTGGTGGTGGCGGCGGTGCTAGTGTCATTGTTGATGGTATTGGACAATTTAGACCAAGTGATGGTGCTAATCAATACGTTCAAGGTCAATATGGTGGACGATTTCAAGGACACATGCAACAGCAGCAACAACAAATGGCGGATATTGGGTATCCCGGATATGCGACGGGTTCAAATGTGGCTGGATATCAGAATGCCAATCAACAGTATCAACAGGTTAAGATCAATATGGCATTTTGGATTATTATTTTATTGTTTTAAAATTGCTTAACGAAATTCACTGCAGCGCGCCCTTCAGGATAGGCAAACTTTTTTCTTTATTTCTAGATTATGTTTCAACAGCCCTCGAGTACATATGATTCAACCACGGCTCCCATCAATCAATTTACCATGCAGTCTTATGGTGTAAGCGATCCCACATCTTGGAATTGCCGTTCTTTTTTTCTTATTTTTCCGTTTTATTTTGGTTTTATTCGAGGAGATTGCAGTAAAATCACGCCAAAAAAATTTTATAATTATAATTTTTTATCGAAATTAATGACCACAATCCGGTTGAATATGCTCACAATAATTGAAATGGAGGAAAAAGTCATGTCTACTGCGATCTCCTCAATTTCGAATAAGTTTTCTACATAATTTCATACCTAAATTTTCCTTTCCGCTATTTTTTCCAATCGTTTTTCATTTTTCTCATTGTCAACATAAGATGCACATTAATAATTTATATTTGCTTTTTATATATTTTATAGATGGCGCCAATGCCCAATCAATATGTGGCTACATCGAGTCCTTACAATACGCAGATGTACAATCAACAGCAAACAAACCAACAGCAACAGCAACAACAACAACAACAACAACAACAGCAACAGCAACAGCAGCAGCAGCAACAGCAACAGTATCAAAGTGATGTAGATTCCCAACGACAAATTGGTATGAATCTAAGAAGAAATAGTCGGGTTTTAAATGCTCAAGACAAACCTGTAGGACCTGTGGGACAAACTTTAAATGACAGGTAATTATAAAATTTTGGCACATGGATGATTTGATATAGATACAGATATTGATACTTACACGCAGTCAGAATCAAAGTTTCATTATTTTTTTCAATTTTTTTTAATACCAATTCACATATTGATACTCATACAAAATTCCCTTCAATTCTCACTTGCAAAAGTGATGAAATGAAGGTAAAAAAAATACTTATTCAAATATTTTCATTACTTAATTAATTCCCAAATTTTTTTCTTGTATTAGATTGGATCATTATAAAAGGCCACCAAGTCGTGACAGTTCGGTGGATAGATATCGAGTTCCAAATCGTGGGATTGGATCAAGACAACCATCCGTTGATAAAAGTGTAATTTCTCAAGAGGTCGACAGGTGAAAACATAAATTACAGTTCAATTGAAATGATGATTTGGCTATAAGTTATTATTTGAAATTAATTCAAATAAAGTCAATTCGTTTCATTTAAATTTCGTCGACTTTTACTATTTTATTATTTTCTTTTTTACTTTAGGACGACACGTGGCGCCAGTTTGATGAGATCAGGTACGCCATTAAATGGCTCGGCTATTGGTAGTGGTGCCGCAACACCAAATTATACACCGCCAAGTGCAAGCCAATTTGAAGGTGCACTACTTAAAAATCGGGGAATGGGCCAGGAAATTTTGCCCAGTACTGTACAACCAAAACGCACTGAAAGTTTGTACGTTGCTGCTGCACGTGGTACAACTGGTAGTAGTGGCGTTGGAGGCAGTGGGGGCAGTGGTGGTGGCATGTTCAAAGTGAGTATTCATTTCATAAAAATTTTTATCACATTCCCAATGTTGATTTATTATAGTTATTATATTTCAATATTGAACTTGTAGAATTAATGCGTAATTATTGTTTCCAATAAAAATAATAATGAATAGTATTTTAATCACTCTTTCTAGACATTGTTCTTGTTTTACTTCCATATTTTCTAATTCGTTTTTCATATTCACATAGAGATAATAAATAATTATGTAGGTGTTTTTCTTTTTTTTTCTATTGTTTCATGGAGTTTTTGTCTCTATTTGTCTTTGTTTTTCTTATATCTGAATATTCATAAAACAAATTTTCTTGACTGTATCATACTTATGCCTTTATAAACATTTGGTTTTTTTTTAACTGTGTGGTATTTTTTGTGCTGTGTTCTGTGCATGCCAAAACCCAGGACACGAGCCGGACGGTCCCCGTCTTCGTCTCAACACCCAAGGGCCGCGCTACTCTATGAATATAAGTAACCATCATATAAAAATAACAATTTTTTTTATTTTTTCCTCTTCAACTGAGTTCAATGTTAGATTATCTCAGAAAATTACACACACAAGAGGAGAATTGAGAGAACGAATTTTTATCCACGGAAAAAACAACGAATGAACAGGAGAAAAATAATAAATAAAAAGCTATTATTTTTGTTTTTCTGCAATTTTTTATTTTAAGTATTAAAATTTTTTATTCTTTTACATTTCATAAGTTTGGAATAATGAATTCGCCATAGATAAAATGATTGCTGTTAGAAAAAGTACCTGGCGGACGTGTTGCTTTTACTAACTATTTAAATTTGTCCCTTTTTGGCATTATGGTCCAGCCCCACGTCGAGTTCAATGCGTGCCTAACAAATGATGAGAGTAAATATGTAATGAAACAACAAGGTTTTTTTTCTCTTCTACATAGAAAAATAAAAAATAAATCTATAAATATGTAACCCGAAATATTAACTGCAATTATTTTTCGAAATAACTTCACTATGTACAAAATGATGATGATTATGATAATAATAATAATAATAATAATATTAATAATAATTGAAAACCGTCCCACAATAAAAATTAATAATCGAAAATAAATCATCTGTTTCATATGCAATTCATTAATTAAATTGTCATATACTAAAATATTTTGAATGAAATAATTCAATCCTCATTAACATGTAACTAAATTGTTTTCGCCATACACAATCAGATATAATACGAATTTTCATACATAAACATGAATACACGTTCGGATATTACAATGAAAATGATAATGAGCATCACAATATAAAATTTTTAATCCAACCATAAATATAATAAATATTTTATTTCAATCTGAAAATACATTAAATAATGAAATGAAATAAAAAAAAAGACTACTCGATAGAAAGATTAAAAAAAAATTGAATGGAGAAGTAAACGTTCATTCACAAAGCAACTGCGGTCTCATCAACTTATATTCTCGTTGTTGAATACAACACTTGCCTAAAATCTCCTCTATCCGTTTATCATCATCTTACACAAATTATTCATCAACAAACATAATTATGTGTATATATACAACTTGATATAATAATTATTATTATCATTACTGCTACTATTACAAATATTACTACTACTACTACTACTACTATTTCTATTATTATTATTATTATTATTATTATTATTATTATACATATATGGGAAAACATATATAATTACAGTAGATTGTGAAGTAATGCTATTGCTTGGTGAAGCACGCATACTAAAACTAAGATAAAATGGGATAAATTAATTAAACAAAACTTTTATCGTGAGTGGTGTGGAGGCGGGGACCGATGAATTTATTTTATAAATTCTTTATTTTTTATTATTCTTTTTCTTCTTGCGCTATTTAATTTTATTATTTCAATATGATTCCTCCCTTTCATTTGATTTTCCTACAGCCACCTGTAGAAATGTAATTTGTATTCTATGTATATATGATATTTTATTTTTTTTTTATCTATTATATCTTTTAATTGTAATTCTGTTTATTTATAACGGTCAAGTGCACGTGGAGTAACATTGGTATATTTATTAGACCATTGTCAAACATATACGAACGTTTTTCTTCATTTGATGTGCACTCTTTTTCTATTTATTTTTGCGATATTCGGATTCTAAATTTTAATTAAAAAATGAGAACGTACTGGAGTTCATTAAATGTATGAGAATTATTTTTTCTTTAATCGCTCAGTGTCCTCCACACTTTCACGACAGCCTTTCCCATATATTATTGTTGGAGACATTATTTTTCTAACGCATGTTTCAAAGAAAAGCTCGATACAAATTAGAGATATATGAAATAATCAAATATATATACATTATCTGTATATGTATAATAGAAATGTATGACGCATTAATAATAATGAAATCTTTATGTGCACTATAAAAAAAACTAATATTAAAAGAAAAATAAAATGATTACAAATAAAATATGAACAAACAAATAATGAAAACGAATTAAAGCCTTGATAATACGAAAAATGAGAGAGATGAATAAATCGCGAACATTTATAACATTTCCAGATTCTATTTATCTGTGATATAAAAATAATTATGTTAATTCGATATTTTATTATTGTCATTATCGTTTTTGTCCTCTATTTATATCTCTATTTTTTTTTTCTTTTTGAAAACAAACAAACCATAATAATAAATATGGTATTTATTCAAAGTTTATGATATTTTTTAATGTAATAATTTCTTTATAAATTGTATCTCTCTGATTGTAATGCCTTTGACGTGGGTATTTTTATTGAACAATAAGTGCCAAGAATAATGAATATTAAAGTTCAAATAAAACAAAGATAAAATAAAAATTAAATATTAAATGCATTGTTCATTCTTATAATAGTAACAATAATGATTGATGATGACATAGGTAAATGAATAATAAGGAGAAGAGTCATGTTATATTGTTATCATAAAAATAATTGCGATAATTTTCAATTGAAATACGTTCGGAATTTTAATTCACTCTGGATAATATATTAAATCATTTGTTTTTTCTTTTGGTACAATTAAATTAATGACCAGAAGAAAATGAAGAAGAGAAAAAGACACTAATAACATTCATCAGGTTTTAATATTTAAAAAAAAAGTATTTAATGTTGTGAATGTGTTTATGATTTTTTCGAATTAAAAAATATAGAAATAAAATAATTGTGCGACGATTTGACACAAAATTCAAAGTGAAAACGAATAAAATAATTCAAACATGTAACACAACCACAACATTGTAATTATAAAAAAATAATAATAGCAATAATCATAATCATATCTATAAAAATTGTAATGAATATCTACGGTTTTGTGTATGCAATGTACCTAAAGATTTTTTTTTCTTTGTGAATAGCTTTGCAGATGACATGAGCGCTGATTAATTGAATTTAACAACAATTCTATAAAATAAGTCTTTGGAATTGCACATTGGTACTAATCAACAATCACATTATTGTCGTATCTAAAATTTCTAATGTCAAAAAAAAAAAAAAATAAACATTTTAACAAAGAAATAAACAAAAAAAAACGCACCGAATTGGCCACGAGACCACTAAAGAGTTCATTATGGTAACCGGGTTTCTACGAGAATGGAATCTCGTTCAATGTCGACGTTGACGACGTTGATAACCCGCCAAGATTTTCAACTTTTTTGAAGGAAATGACTCAGAGACAAATACATAAAGTTTTACACAGATGAAAATTATCCACCGCTACTTTGGCATCTTCCCTCTTTTACTCTCTATTCTCTTCGCTCAAAAGTAATCGAAAGACATCTAGCCGCACCAATAAGCGTTACACAAAGATAAAACCAGCATACATCTATATATATATATGTGTGTGTGTGTGTGTTTGCCGAGGGCTATGTGTCGGAGCTATTAATAACAATGAGGCGAAAAAATTCGGTTACAGCGTGTCTCTTTGAATATATAAAAATTGACGATACGATTTGTGATATTTCCATTCAGTAAACATACGGCAGTATATAAAAAATTAAAATTTAGATCAATTGAATGAATATCAAACGTTATTGATGAGATCAGAGTCTGCTTTGATTTTTTGAATTGGAGAATTAGAGTAAATTTTCATAATATTTTACTGATTAACAAGAAAATGAAAAAAAAAAAAAATTGCGTCATTTTATTTTTGGTCTATTTATATATCAATTTATTCATTTATTCCAATATATTTTGTGAGTAGCACATAATCTCCTATGATTATTCCAATGTAGAAGCACTCATATATAAATATATATATCAATTTATTTTGATTAACTGGTGAAGACCGTGAAGATATAGTGAAGAGTGAACATTTTATATTTCAAGGGATTTGTCCACTCTCCTCTCTCATTTCAATTCTATTGCGCTATAGAGAGCAGAGTATGCGTCTATTTTTGTATCTTAACACAGGTCTGATCAGTCTGCGACCTGGTCTCATCACTGAGAAGCCGCTTTAAACATTTTTTATTCGGTCCATATATTAATTATCGATAGTTAATAAATTTTCTACCTCTTTCAATTTTGTTTCTGCTACGCTTTCACCTTCTCGCCAATTACATCAAAAACAAATCATTCACAAATAATATAAACAGAGTGTGTGCGAAGAAATGGAATTGTGGAAGAATATCTCGTGGATATTGAGTGAAAGGACGATATTAACGAATTTTTTTGGTATTAGTTTAATATTTTTTCATGAGAAATAAATGAATTTTTTTTTTTACTTTTCATTACGTAGTAGTAAGAGAGATATTGGAAGGTGAATGACAATTATTGAGAAATAAACGAGGGACATTGAAGAAACGAGATAAAAAAAATTATTGGTGAAATTATTTAGGGGAAAAAAAATAAATTAAAGATGTTTTGGTCAGAGCCTGATGAAGAAGAGGAAGCTTTGCTATGCAGTCCTGCTCTTATGGCCCGAAGGGCTTCAGAGTCATGGATCGTCGCTCCTCCAGTTGAGGTATAATAAACAACTGAATAAATGAATGAACAGGGAAATTTCAATTGGCATTGCCCTTTTCTCATTTCATTAATTTCGAAAACAAAGATTACGTATCAAGGTTGCATTATATACACACGTACACATTTTGAAAAGCCCATGAAACCTCATGAATCATGTGAATAAAAAAAAAAATACGTTACAGTTTTGGCAATGATCCACAATACGAGCCAAGATGATACAACATCATGTGATTGTTCATCGGCCAATTACTATTAACAAAAAAAAGAATAATAGAAGAAAAATTATAGTAAAATGAAATAAAAATGACGAAAAAGAGAGAAATAAAATTGAAAAAATAATCAAATGTGCACATTTACGCAAAAAAAAAAAACAATTTGCAATATTAATATTCCCCCGAATGAATTCCAGTTTTATTCGCTTTAATGCCAAGTAAAATTAATAAAATTGTGTAAAAGATATTTGCCCCACTATAGAAAATAATAAAATAAACTGTGTGTTTTGTTTTTGGTTTTGTTTGTTTTTGTATTTCTACTTAATTTAGGCGATGCCAATTACGTCGATGCCACTTCAACGGAAAAAATCACTGCCGGACGTTGCACAGCCGATAAAACTTACGGCAACGTCACCATTGTCGAGAGAAGAGGTCAGCGTGTTGAGCAGTATGCGAAGAGAGGAGATACGACGGCAGATAGATGAGAGCGAGAGACTCAGAGCCAATCCCCTTCTGTATCTAGTCAGTCCCCAGGTCAAAGTAAGTTTTTCTGTGCTTATTTTTTTTTTTTATATTCATTTTTCCATTTTCTCCCTCACTCGCTTCGTCTTTTATAGTATGTACTTGTTTTATCTTCAGGCTAACATAAGATATATGAAAGGCGATGGAGAGAATTTTAATTTATTTTATGCCCTGATATAAACACAAATACACATAAATGTTTTTCACTAATATTAAAATGTTGCAATTCATTAATATTTGTTGAATTTTTATTTTCAGGACTGGTTCTCCAGGCAACAGCTTGTAATGCTGGTGCTTTTCATCAACATATCGCTGGCCTTGATGTTTTTTAAATTGTTAACGTAGCAGCCAGCTTGTCATTCAATAAAATATTATTACCCTATGGATGCAACTTGAGACAAAAGAAACTTTCATTGTCGTTATCGTGAATGGAAATAAAAAGAAAAATAACAGTGAAATAAATTTAAATGAGAGTCAATAGTATATGATCTTTCAAGTCTATGATTATGATGATGCTAGGAGTACCCAGGACAATTTCATCACAATTTTCTTCTTGGCGAATTACAAAAAAAATGTAAATGAATAGATAGAACGAAGACAAAAGCATAAATAAATAAAATCATGGCAACGGACTTTTGTGAAATAAAAATATGTATAATAATAAAGAGGTAACACTTGTGGATATGAATTTTTTTTCAACTCCATGTGATTATAATAAATACATAAATAAATAAATGAGTGAGCCAATAAGTAAACAATATTATCGATGTATAAAATTATGTGAAGGAAACTAAAAAAATGAAAGATCATGCGTTGCATTAAAATTTCAATATGATATGAATAATAATTATCGTTATCAATTGTATATTATAATGTATCCATGCACACACATTTTGATATGTGACAAAATATTTATTGGTGAAAAAGAAAAAAATTTGTAATCATAATATGCGCCATATTTATAATAAGAAAAATCATATCGATTTTGCCTCATCTTCTAGAAGCAATTGTTTAATTGTGCTTTTATATAATATTTATCTCAGTAAAAAATCTATGCATTGATTGAAAAAAAAAGGAAAAGTAAAAAAAAAATATTACAAATTGAAATATATATTTGTCAGTTATTTGTAAATCACAGTGAATAAAAGGATACGGAAGAATTTCATATGTGAAAAGGGATTAGGAAATTTTATGTGAATAATAGAAGAAAGAGCAGAAAAAAGAAACCACATTTTGATAATGATAACGAATTAAAGGGGAAATTTTTGTAGATTTTATTGAGAGTGAAGGTATCGTGAAGAAAAGAACAAATAATGACATGTAAAAAGAAAATGGCAAATGCAAATGAGAACGAAACGAGAATTTTAATTGTAATAGAGGGGAAATACAAAAATAAATAAAGAATCATAAGGTGCCGTGTGCCTTCTACGCCTTCCAAATAAAGGTACCGTACTTTGTGTATACAGTAATATTAATCGAACGAAATCAGTATAAATAATTAAGTAACTGTATAATTGTATGACGAAAATATTTGTGCGATTTTCTTTCGTATAACGAGAAAAAAAAACAAGTGAACCAAGAAAATGGAGAATAAAAATGATAATTAAGAACATATTTGGGAAAAAAACATGTGAACTTAAATGAAAAGAATCGAAAATAAAATCTTCTATATTATTGACGTATTGTTGGATTATAAATATATAGAGTTAATAAAAGAATTTGTTTGTTGAAGGGGAAGAAGAAAACATATATAAAAAAAATATATATATATATATATATATTATAGACAAGAGACGTTTTGCACAATTTTAATATATAATCGTAAATGGATGGATTGATAGGTTGTTTGGTTGATTGGGACTGTCATTATAAAAGCGTGATAATTATTGAAACACTAATTATCAATATCACGCATTACGTCACTCCAATGTTCTTTTTTTAAAGATATTTTTCAAATAACGAATATCAATTTAGCAACGTAAATTGATTGATTTTTTTTCGGTATATCTTGAAAAGAAATATTGAATGTTATATGTCAATGAAAATAGTTGGCAATTGGTTAACAGTAAATAAATTTAATAAATTGCAATAGGTTAATTATTGATATTGTCTCAATTCCAATTAATATTTCATTTGATTTAACATTTGACTAACGATTCTTCTTTTTTTCACTTTGCCATTCATAAAAAAAGTCATGGAAATACTTTAACTGAAAATATCCTTGAAATTTATTATAAAAACCAATACTCTCTTATCACTACATAATGAAAAGTAAAAAAAGTAATTTATTTTGTATATAAATTAAAATTTATTTTCGACATGTTCAAAAATAACATTTTTCAAAGGTAATTAATTAAATGAAATTGGAGATAAGTGTCAAGGTGCTGTTGTCAGTATATGTTTTATTCGTGTAAATAAATAGGCGGAAAGGTTTCGGTTGCGGTCAACGATCCTCAGCATGTATGTATATATCGATCGCATTGTGTTCTCATTTCGGAAGTAATAAAGTAAAACTTGACGGCACAATAACTTGGTTGTGAGAATAAAAAATAAATAAAATACACGTAAAATCACGTTGTTGTATTTCAACATTTTTTTTTTCGTATGTTAAACCATAATGAAAATAAATAGAAGAAATTTTAACACTATTCAAAGGTGTTAAAATAAAATTAACGTACCATTAAATATATACAAAATAAAAGTATGAACTCGACATGAACACAGCAAAACAAAAAAAAAAAAACAACAACCGTATAAATAATATTTTCGTGTTCTACTTTTTGTCTGTAAGTTGAATTGAAAAAAAAAAAAAAATGTTTTTTGTAATTACTAAATCAATTGATTAAATAATGGTTTGAGCGAGCAGCTTATCGTTTGCATTTTTCATGTCGCTCTACAATGTACAAGTTTGACATTTTTTTTTTTTTTTATTCAGTCCCGTACAGACTGTGTCGAGATATAATCAAACACTAGCTTTAAAATGGTGATTTTTTTTACATTCACGACATTGATAAAAGATAAAAATTTTTAACGATACTGATAAATGTGACAAACCAGCGAGCAGCAATAATTTTCATGGTCACTCTTCGATGAATTTATTTTCACGAGGAAGAAAAGAAAATGAAAATACATGCCTCAATATATACAATTAAAGTACTGTTTGATTACAGCACTTCCACCATTTGTTTTTGATTCACATTACTCGAAATTGAATCAGTGACTGTTTGTTACATCGTGGAGCAATTCTCCTTTGTAAAAGGTTTGGTTTCGAGGGCACAGATAAGGTGTTACACTCACGCTTATAACAATCAATTAGATATAAAGAGACTGCATAAATACCATGGATCATTTCTCTTTGTTTATAAATTTTTTTTGTCTGCCTCTTTTAATTTGTCTGTTATCTCTCAAAAACGATTTATTTTATCGTATATACATATGTAAGCAATGATGGTAACAGTATCATAATATTAACTGATTACGTCAGCTGCAGTAGCATTAACTGATAAGACAATGAAAAAAAATTAAATAAATGAAATAAATACGGAAATGGATAACCGATAAATTCACACACAAAATCTTTTAATAGAAATACAATGATTTAGTGAAAAAATAATTAATAAATTCTTGCTATATATTATCTTAATTATCTTAAGTTTATTTGATTGCCATAAAGTGTGAGAAAAAAAAATCACCGGGGAATTAGGGGTATGTGATCAAATACCAGCAACCAACCGAAATGGAAAAATATAAATTATGCCAAAAGTTTGTATGACAACGACTACCAGTTGTTTATTCAATAATATAAATAATTAGAAGATATAATTAATAAGCCTTTCGTTTTTGTCAAAATGTGTGTGTGTGTGTGTCTGTGTGTGTACAAGCTGTATATCATTAAGAAAATATGGAAAAAAAAATTCTTAAAAACAAGAAGAAAGTGAGTGAATAAACAAAAATAAATGAACACACTTTTCATTCTTTTACGGTTTAGCATATACAATATTATACATACATTATATTATAAATATATTTATATGTGTGTATATATTTTAAAATGTTATTTATTAAATAT
>CAJUYH010002041.1:31718-43129 GCA_910591685.1 Galerucella tenella | reverse complement strand
TTCGGATAAATTTTTACTATTATTTCCATAATTTGTTTTGCGCGATTGATTTTTTTTGTTTATTCACAGCATCGGTTGTCAAAATGACATGAGGATTAAGGGGTCTAGCACATTTACTTTTCGAAATACAGGGTGTTGAAATTTTGAAAGCTTGAATGTTTTAATTCGATAACTTTAAAATGGATGGATAAATTGATTTGTCATTTGGCAGGTTGTTTTTAAATGTAAAAGGGCATATTTTGAAAGAAATTGTAGTTTGTGCAACTAGTGTGGATATGATGGATGATATATGGAGTGCTCAATCGTTCACGTGCGATATGGACAATCCACACGAGTCAAACAGCATATTTTTTCTACGACCCACTTAAGAAAAAAATCTAGAAAATAAAAATTTCTATAAACTGTAATATAAATTCAAATTGAAAATGTAACAATTAAATTTCACGTTTCCACTAATTTTTTTGTGGTAAACGTACAGTTGTTGAATGTCCAATTTGTATAATGCTACGGTTTCCCTTTTTAAATATACGATGCTGTTATAAGTAGATGTTGCCAGTCGGACTCCCTCATGAAGGGTACCGCACCATTATCTGTAATAATGAATATTCTGTTAAATATTTCAAACGTCTACCTGTTGTCGTTATTAATATCAAGCAGAATAATTATTTGAAAATAAAATTAACAATAAAAAAAAACTTCCTCACGGGGAATCGAACCCGGGTCTACCGCGTGAGAGTCCGGTATGCTTACTACTCTACCACCAAAGAATATGCAAATCGTTTATCTATAACGTCAAATGTATCACATAATTTTTGCTTAAAAGGAACTGAAGTTCCTACCGTGTGTCCCGCGACACGTTCTACCTTTTTTCTATTTTCGAGTTTTACATGAAATTTAAGATAAAATTTATACACAGAAATGAAGTATTTTTGAGATATTTCATTTCGCAAGCTTTTATATACTCTTGGTTCTTCATTAAAAACCATTTACATAATTCAATTCTTCGAGGGTAAGTGTAGCACCATATGGATATGGTTTCCATCCGTTGTTTTTTGAAATGCGATGAATTGTTCATGTCGACAAAGTAAGATCTCTCTCACAATCTCAAATGGAGGCATTTAAAGAGCCCTGAAAATAGCCCGAAATTTTATCTAAAATTCCGCCATTACTTAAAGTCAAAACCTTTCGCGCCACACCATGTGTATTATAACCAAACTATTCCAACTTAATACTTGACGTTTTGCGGACATTACTTTAGGCGGACATATTATTTGTTGCTTCGGTTTATTTGGGCTTCAAGCACTTGTGCGTGACGCATCAGTCTTCACGACTTTTATGCAAAACGAACACGATTTTTTAGGATCCTCATAACCACTTGTCATGTGCCAATGCCAATAAATTTCCTGTGTTGTTAGAAGAACACTTTCCAATTATAATGTTTTTGTAAATATAATTATGAATATTTAGATATTTTTAGTAATATAAGGTTTAAATAGAAATCGGCACAATCTTAACCTTTAAATAAACGTCAAACCGGTCAAACGTCAAATATTCAATGTCCGTGGCTTGAAGCTCATACTTTTCGGTATGTGCTCAAGGGGCAAGGGGAAGGTATTTAGTCACCACAAGCTGCCACCAGCAGCCAAAAGTGAATAATCTAAAACACCTTTTGATGACTGATCGGAACTGTCAAAATCTAATATTTATATTTGACGTAATCATGTCTGTATAAATCTTAATTTAGATTTAACTCATCTTTATTTATATCAAGTGACATTTCAAAAAACTGCTCAGGGCATCCAAGAGGCAAAAAAGGTAGAACGTGTCGCGGGACACACGGTAGGAACTTTAGTTCCTTTTAAGCAAAAATTATGTAATACATCTGACGTTTTTTTTTATTGTTAATTTTATTTTCAAATAATTATTCTGCTTGATATTAACAGCGACAACAGGTATAGTAGACGTTTGAAATATTTAGCAAAAAATTCATTATTATGGATAATGGTACGGTACCCTTCATGAGGGAGTCCGACTGGCAACATCTACTTATCACAGCATCGTATATTTAAAAAGGGAAGCCGTAGCATTAAACAAATTGGACATTCAAGAACTGTACGTTCACCACACAAAAATTAGTGGAAACAAAATTGAATCGTTGAATTTTCAATTTGAAGTTATAATACAGTTTATAGAAATTTTCATTTTCTAGATTTTTTCTCAAGTGGGTCGTAGAAAAAATATGCTGTTCGACTCGTGTGGATTGTCCATTTCGCACTTGGACGATTGAGCACTCCACCTACGGCGTCGTGCGATATGGCCATCATATCCACACTAGTTGCACAAACTACTATTTCTATCAAAATATGCCCTTTTACATTTAAAAAGAACCTTCCAAATGTCAAATCAATTTATCCATCCATTTTAAAGTTATGGAATCAAAACATTCAAGTTTTCAAAATTTCAACACCCTGTATTTCGAAAAGTAAATGATATGCTATTTATTACTTTTCGACGTCTGAACGGTAAGTAAATCACTTACCGACGTCTTAAACTTAGAAACCAGTAAACACAACCTACCGTCCTGACAACCGATGCTGTAAATAAACAAAAAAGATCAATCGCGCAAAAAAAATTATGGAAATAATAGTAAAAATTCATCCGAACAAATTCAAATAGATCACCAGCACTGCGAATACCAGATTCGCATAGAATTTTAATGTAGCACCGGTGGTTCAGTGGTAGAATGCTTCGTAAACGAGAGAGAGACTCAGGAGAGAGCACACGCACGCAAGCAAGGCACATAACGAAGCAACGTAACATAACGTAACATAACGTAACAAACGTAACGTAACGTAACGGTCAAATTTTTTGCCTCGCGACTCCCGGTCGCTCAAACATAACCTGAAGTAAAGAACTAAAGTTCCAAAAATGTCTTGAAACTATTCCAGTTGCCATGACAATATTAAAGAATACGTGAAGGTGGTATATAAAATTTCCAATCTGCAAACTTCTCATTCCAACATTGGAAAGGTGTTTAAAGTTTGAGGCAATTTTCATAAAAAACTTTTTAAAATGACTTTATACGAGAAAGTTCAAGCTGTGGTAGCAAAAAAAACAATTTGATTATATAATATATGGAGACTAGATAAGGAGCACGTCCTCAAAGTGGATCATTGACAGAGTCTGACTTCTTCTATCGTAGGTATAGCTAGTTTGTGAAGTGATCAAGTAACTTTCAACCTTAAGTTCTGTAGAAAACCTGGAATCGAAAATGAACAAGGTGTATAAAAAGGGCCTTTTCAGTATATGTTTTTGGAACTTTAGTTCTTTACGCCAGGTTATGTTTGAGCGACCAGGGGTCGCGACGCAAAAGATCTGACCGTTACGCGTTACGTTACGCTACGTTATGTTACATTGCTTCTTTATGTGCCTTGCTTTTGCGTGCTTGTGCCTCCTTAGTCTCTGTCTCGTTTACGAAGCAGCTATTCATAATAATAAATATGCTCCTTCCCGGATTCGAACCCGGGCCGCCCGCGTGCAATGCGAGCATTCTAACCACTGAACCACCGATGCTATATTGAAATTCTATGCAAAGCTGGTATTCGCAGTGCTAGTGATCTACTTGAATTTTTACTATTATTTCTATAATTTTTTTTGCGCGATTAAGGGGTCTAGCTACTTTTCGAAATACAGGGTGTTGAAATTTTGAAAACTTGAATGTTTTAAGTCGATAACTTTAAAATGGATGGATAAATTGATTTGACATTTGGCAGGTAGTTTTTAAATGTAAAAGGGCATATTTTGAAAGAAATTGTAGTTTGTGCAACTAGTGTGGATATGATGGCCATATCGCACGAGGACGAAGATTCAAGTGCGATATGGACAATCCACACGAGTCGAGCAGTATATTTTTCCTACGACCCACTTAGGAAAAAATCTAGAAAATAAAAATTTCTATAAACTGTAATATAACTTCAAATTAAAAATTTAACAATTCAATTTTATGTTTCCACTAATTTTGTGGTAAACGAATGTCCAATTTGTATAATGCTACGGTTTCCTTTTTTAAATATACGATGCTGTTATAAGTAGATGTTGCCAGTCGGACACCCTCATGGAGGGTACCGTACCATTATCTATAATAATGAATATTCTGCTAAATATTTCAAACGTCTACCTGTTGTCGTTATTAATATCAAGCAGAATGATTATTTAAAAATAAAATTAACAATAAAAAAAATTAACATTAACAATTAAAAAAAAACTTTTTCACGGGGAATCGAACCCGGGTCTACCGCGTGAGAGTCTGGTGTGCTTACTACTCAACCACCAAAGAATATGCAAATTGTTTATCTATAACGTCAGATGTATTACATAACTTTTGCTTAAAAGTAACTAAAGTTCCTACCGTCTGTCCCGCGACACGTTCTACCTTTCATTTCTTTAAATTGGAGTATTTTATAAAAAAATGACCCGTATGTTTTTATTTAATTTCGAGCTGATATTCTAACCAACCTGAAAAAATTATAAAAATTTCGGGAAGCACTTATTCCTCCCTCGTGGCGTCGAAGATCCTACGACCTTGGAAACAACAGACCGTTATTTCCATAGGATTTGTAAGGTTTACTTGCTTGGTTGACATCTCATCTAACTCGAAATCAATATGGATATTCTCTTTGTTATTGCTATTTGTATTCAAAGTTTTTTTTTTCAATTTGCAATCCACTTCTTTCATATGTGTGATTTTGGGGTGACATTCACTGAGACCTAAGAGATTTATTGTCTTCTTCCATAAGAAAACAACATTATGCCATATATGTCCACTTCTTGCTCTACCCCACTACACTCATTAAGAATGCAAATCGCTTTCTGGAATATTCTTCTCGCACCGGAAATATTCTAATTGTGAATGAGGTTTTAGAAAGGATCATTGTTCAGAGATAAAACCAATCAAATAGGCACAATATCCTTCGGAGGAAGCTCCACCTAACGATAATGAAATCGTTCAAACTGTTTGAATAGCATAAAATATATCCAATTTTCAAAAATTTTGAACTGAACTATAAGATTTTCACGATAAGATGACATTTTTAGTTACTTTCCTGCTTATCAGAATAAATATAAATTTACCAACCGTAAATACAATTCATCCTCAACAGCCAGGGCAATTTACAGCTAACGGGTTGGCAAAACTTCTTTAATAGAGAAACAGTTATTTTCATAACAAATTATTTAGGCAAATCTGCAGTGTGTAGTCAATGAAATGCCGAAGCAGTGAATGTCAAAAGATGGTAAGAGACGTAAGTAATAGTATTCGCTATTCATTATTATTAATATTATTGTTACCTATTTGAATGTAAGTGAATGAATGAATGCCAGAATGTGAAGGTCAACTCAATGCTTTGAGTTTAGAGCTTTGAGCGCCAAAATCGGTTTTTTGAATATTTGTTGGGGTAACGACGTTTTGCTCTTAAGCCATCGGTATATGATTCTAACATCAGATTGACTTGTCTAGTTTTCGTTAAGTAGAGAAAAAAACTACAGCTTGGCAACATCACAATATTTTGTTTTGCAACGTCATCGTTTTTTCATCGTAAATAAACTATATTAGATATATTTGATGATCTTCACTTCCAAATAGGCTGGCAAGACACTATTTGTACTAGTTTCCAAATTTAAGCTTTAACGGGTCCTAGAACTGTCGGACATGTGGGTGAGCGAGAAAAATGATCAAATTTCCCAGCAGTCTTATCCACAAATAATCTTAAAATCGTTCTCAATTTATTATAAGCCGCCTAGCAATCTTCCCGGCTTCACGTTCAAATTAGATGAGACGCGTTTTCATTGTGGAAGACGGATTTTTTATTTGTAGGCATTTCTTCTCTCTAATGATGTTTTTTTCGGATGAGGTAATCAGTTATAGTCTGAAAATAAGCACATTAAGCTACTAAGAGCAGTTTCTTAAAGAGCTAACTAAATGTATTTTTTTTGTATCCGTGGATATACTCTGTGGGTCGTTTAATTTGAACGGTGGAGGAAAACGAGGTTTTGAAATAAAAACACTCACAAGGAAGTATCTTTAGAGGCACTGTTTGATGAGTGTTTCTTTGATGAGAATATGAAGGTAAATGAAAATTAAAGGGCACATTTTAATGGAAATGGTCATTTTAAATTTATGATGTTACTTAAAAGAATACCCAAATTGCTGTTTTATTATCCCTCTTAATACTCTGGGTTAATTAACCACATTCTACTATATCCCTCACAGTGTAAAATTACTATTTTTATTATACACGGAGTTGACACAATTTTAATTAATTAAAATTGTATGATATTTTTTTTAAATGGGGCATCCTGTACACGATGAGATATTCAGGAATAATACGTCACCCACAATACAGGGTTGACTTAAAATAATCCATCCTGTTATTTGGTAGAATTATTTGAATTTGAATGAAGTTTTTGATTCCATCTAATGTTTCTGGAAATGACAACCCAAAAATGGAAATTGAATTGCCTAACTGAAATTACAATTTGGAGATAACAAAGCCAGCTCTCTGGACTTTGTTACCTGTGGACCCCAAAAACCATCTTGATAGCCTTCACTGAGAAAAGAAAACTCAACCTCAAAACCATAAAACTTGATGGGAGAAGTCAAGTATCTAGGTTTAACTCTAGACAGTAACCTCCTGTGGAACAAACACGAAGAGGATTACATACAAGGCAAAAATAGCTTTAATGGTGTGCAGAAATCTGACAGGAAGAAAGTGGGGCTGTAACCGAAAAATCCTAAGCTGGGTGTACACTGCCATAGTGAGACCAATCATCACTTATGAAGCCATTGCATGGAGTAGTAGAACTAGCCTATTGACGACGAGAGAAAACCTCTCCAACATTCAAAGGCTAGCCTGTATAGCATTACAGGATCAATGAGAACATGCCCAACGGCAGTCATGGAAGTGATTCTCAACCTCACCCCTCTACATATGGTGGTGGAAAGCGTTGCAGAAAGAACAAGAAACACACTAAGTAGAGAGGGAATCATTAATAGCCCCAATGTAATATTGGAAGAAAAAAGTGAAGCCGAGAAAAAAAGAAGATCTGACCATTGGAAAGATCTGGTAGGGCTTATACAATCAAACACTTTTCTGAGTAACTACAACCTGTTGAGATCAAATAAATGCATAAGTCAAAGTAAAACTGCGCTAAGAGTTTTAACAGGGATCCTAACGGGACATTGTCACCTGAATGGGTACCAGAAAAATCTCAAAATAGTGAAGGAAGAAGAATGCAGATTTTGTGGAATGGAAGAAGAAACCTCCATCCACATACTTTCCAACTGCACAGCACTTTAGAATCCTAGAGCACAGCACCTAGGAGATTACTGGATAGAAGAGGAACATTTGCCTTAGTTGAAGCCTGCAGACATCCTAAAATTCCTCCGGGAAATAGGACTGAAGGAACTACTAGTTTATGAGACTCTCCTCAGAAACTGACTAGAAGTAAGGGGGCACAATAGATCTTTTAGGTTTCACTGAATGTCACCCCAAAATACATACATACATACATACCTGTGGAATTTAGTCAGAAAATATCAAATATTAATTTATAAAAAATGATTTGCCGTACATAAGCAATGAAGTGTTTTTTTTTCATATTGTTTGCTGCTTAATCCTTATTCGACCGCATTATTCCATGAGCAGTATTAATTCGAAATTATGTGTACGTCCGTTACAGTACGTTAATAGTAGCTATTAAATAAAAATAGATGAATTGGTGAATATCAAATGACCCGAAAATTTATCAAAACGATTATAATATCAACCAATAACAAACTAACGTTATATGTTTGGTTTTGTTTTTACTTGCTATAGCTTTTGATATAATTGAAGTTGCCGTGTTAATGACAAAGGTTTGTAGCGTATAATATGTCACCGATAGTAGAATATTAATGAACAGGAAACAATAGATCCACAATAAAATACCCTAGGGAAGAACAAGGTAAATAAAAATATCAAGAGAAATAGACAGCAATAATAAATAAATAAATATGCTTAAGTCCTTATTATTATTATTTATTTATATTATTTATTATTATTATTAATTTTCATTGATAATAAATATGATTGGGTTCTTATTAATTATTAATAGACTATGAGCCCATGGGGAAAAAAGTGTCGCGATTTGAAACAGCAGCAAACCCATCCAGCACGATAGTTTATCATGCCACCATCGGTTCCAGCACTATGGCGTACATTTTCTCTTGTGCAGAAAAGCGCAGTGGAAAACTGAACATTTTATTTTTCACCCCGTGAAACCGTGATATGAAACTGTACGCCGTTTGTTACATTTGATAGAATCATAGGAGATCGGTCCAGACTCTATGCCGTTCAAAAATAATCGTGAGGAAAATCTAGGAAAATTGTTGAAAACTCTCATTTTTCACCCCCTAAAAATGTGATATGAAACTGTACGCCGTTTGTTACATTTGATATGAGAACCATAGGATATCGGTCGAGACTCTATGCCGTTCAAAAATAATCGTGGAGAAAATCTAGGAAAATTGTTGAAAACGTAGATACATTTTTGGGAATGTCTTTTCGTGCTTTCCACACTATTATTTTTGTACATTATTTTTTATTATTTCTTCCTAAAAGGAACCCATTGCACTAGGTAGATGCCGCGTACAGTTTCAGATGACCTTTTTCAGTAGGAAAATCTCGGAAAATAAACAATTTCCCACAGCTTTTCACACACCCTTTTTTTGTACGGCACTACTATCAAATCTTTATTCATATGTTGTATAATCTACAGAAACAAATACAGTTTCAAATAACCTTTTTAGAGGGTAGAAAATGAGAGGTTTCAACAATTTTCTTAGATTTTCCTTACGATTATTTTTGAACGGCATAGAATCTGGACCGATCCCCTATGATTCTACTATCAAATGTTACAAACGGCGTACAGTTTCATATCACGGTTTCAGGGGGTGAAAAATGAAATGTTCAGTTTTCCACTACGCTTTTCTGCACAAGAGAAAATGTACGCCATAATGCTGGAACCGTTGGTGGCATGACAAACTATCGTTCTGGTTGGTTTGTTGCTGTTTCGAATCGCGACACTTTTTCCCCATAGTCTATAATAAGAACCCAAGCATATATATTCATTATGCGTTTAGCGTGTCAAAATTGCAAGTTAAGTTATTCAAACAGAAAGATCTTGCAGCACTGGGCTTGAGTGTAATAGAAACATTTTAGGGATAACCTCAACGGGAATACGATGGCAACTATTTCCGTTCTTCAAAATCAATTTACTTTGTCAAAATCCATTCTTCAACATTTTCGACAGGCCCATTAAGGGGGAGTGAAAAAGAAATTTCGTCCGATTTCGATGAAATTTTATGGAGTGGTGTTTTCGAGGTCAAGGATTCCAAAAAAATGTCATTTGTGACCTAAAAAAGTTTGACAGATTGTTTCGCACCAAAAAGTGTCAAAATCCGACTTTTCGGTGGTCTAAAAATAGTAAATATAGCTCGATTTTTTTGAAACTTTGGAAAATACAAGTTTTCGTAGTCACCTTTCCAGCTGGCTATATACAATTTTTTTTTCGAAAAAAAAAATGTTCGTCAAGTATGAAAAAATGTTTTCAAATTTTTTTTTCCATCGATCGATTCAATTACCTTTTAAAAAAAAATGTCAAATACGGACGTGCCTTATCAAATTTCATAGTAAAACTTTTTTTTGCAGATTTTTTATTGCCATAGATTTTATGAAAAACGTTATTTTCGGAATTTTCGAGTCTTTTTTTCCGTTGCCGGATTACAATGAATGAAAAAAAAAATTTGACAGTATTTGTGTATAGGTAGACTCCGTTTCACATAAGAACAACCTACTAGAAGTTTAGAAGTTGTAGTCGTATGCGCGAAGAAGCTGATGTTCAGATATTGTTATGTGCAGCTTCTTCGCACATACGACTTCAACTTTTAGACTTCTAGTGGGTTCTTCTTATATGAAACGGAGTCTACATGTATACATTATAATATGTGTCGTATCTCTATGGAGACAGTCTGTGACGAGAATTATGGCGCCTCTCTATGGTTACTACGCATTCAAACAGAAATTTTCCAATGATAGTGTACCACGACAACAACCTTGAAATAAAAATATCATTTGAAAAACGAATTAACGAATATCACACGAGAATTACTAAATGAAGAGAAAATAATTTGACACTTTTTAGAAAACATGTTGCCTATCAAAAGTCATGACAACTGGTAAGTATGAGAAAAGATCTGAAGCACTGCCATTCTCTTGTAACACTACATCGATTTCTCACTAAAAATAATTGAATAAATTGTTTTTCTACTAACGTGCGGAAAGTGAATCTTTTCCGCACTAGTGCGGAAAGTAAATTTATTGACATTTGAGGAATATACTGACATTTGAATATTCAAAATATGTATTTTGTATATCCAAGTTTACCAAATGACTGAAAAACTAAGAAATTTATTAGAATTCTGCTATAATTTTCAATAAAGAGGAACGCGTACGCTTCAATAATTTTTTAATGGCCCTGGTATAAGCCTCATCAAATGAATGTAAAATAATAATAATTAATTTGTTTATATGTTTTTAATGGGAAATGTTTCTTTATGTTAACTTTTAGGCTATTATCCGCATGCTAGTAGAAAAAATAGTGTACCTAACACGTGCGTAAAGTGACTTTTCCGCACGCGATTGCTGGCCGAACTCGCTAAAGCGTATAGTTAGGTAAACTACTAGTTTCTACGACCGTGTGTTTTAACCCAGTTTCCCGCACGCATTTTAGCTTTGAAAGTAAAATTATGCAAATTTTGACCTTATTAGATAGTTTTTTACTTCGGAAGTTATAACTATTGTTACAACAGGTGAATAAATAGTCCATCAAATAAAATCTACATCTTTTCTAGCTTTTTGTTGTATTTTTAATTTTTTGAAAATATAAAAAAAATAAGATATTTTGATATAGCCCTGTACATTCTTTGAGTAGTGTCATAAAACAACTATCAAACCACCCGGATTGGATGTAAGAAAAATATATCAAATAAAATTATTTCATCTACAAATGACTTAAAACCGTTGCCGTCACCTTCATCGTCATCTTTATGTGACCTGCAACCGATGCCATCCTCATCAACGTCATCTACTTACCAAATAACTCCACTGGACCGGCAATTTTAAGTAATTTACAGAATGTAACAAATTGTGTTTCTAATATTAATATTTATAATAATAACAATTGTTTTTGGTTAAAGTTTTGTATATGTATGTTGAAATAAAATAACTTTGAAAAATGGGTTGGTGTACCTTTTTTGTACATATGGTCGTAGAAAAAATAATGTTCCTAACTCATGCGTAAAGTGTCTTTCCCGC